>JAOEHR010000109.1:13160747-13172174 GCA_025448175.1 Aronia arbutifolia
CAAACTATAGGGACAAAGATGCTCAAAGGAAATGAGTGTCTTTATTGTAAAAGTCTTTTGACCGTCTGAATGCCAAACTGTGAACGTCGCTTGAGAATATTTAATCATAAAACATTCAACTTCGCCGAGAAACTTAATGAAGTGACATCTTTCAACAAAAGAATCAAAGACACCTCACCAGATGAGACTTAAGATAAATAATTATTGGAACTTGAAAAACTCATCATTTACCCAAGCAGTCAAGACTCCCTAAGCCGAACTGATTCTACAACTTCAGCGTTGTCTTCTGGCTGAAAAACCCTATCAATTTTTTCCTCATCTCTAAACTCATACTATATTTCTCCAACATAATTACGACGACGATTAAGACTAGTAATAAAATCTTGGAAAAATACTGATTCATCCAACAACCTCGATTAACTTGAGCTTCAATTAACCATGCTTATTGCTAGTTGCCGAAACGAACAAGATCAACGTATGCTCGTTTTGTATTGAGAAAATTTAATTTCCTCTTGGCCGAGTTATACACTACTAGCCCAACAGTTCAATCAAATCTCTCAGAATTCCCACCGCGATTATCAAGTCGAATTCAAGTTCCTTGGTCGAGAAGTACAGGACTGAGATTATTCTCGCACCGCACTCAGCCAAACTGCACACCATAATTTTCTAAACCACAAACTGATACATGAAAAAGAAATGCCTATTGCTGAAGTCAAAGAAAATAATTCAATGTTGGCCTAAACGACTCTATTTAATTATTTTTTGCAAATAGCATCTGCGTGCTGCGTAGGCCAAGTAACTAAGGAGCTAACTACGTGTTTTAGGGGCGCATTGGTGATGTGGACGTGTGTTGATCCTAAAAACTACTTAGCCTACGTGGCGCGCAGGCCGAGTAATTAATAAGTTAACTATGTCATCCAATCGAATGCGGAGCGTGCCAACTCGGCCAGGGAGTAAAATGAGTGTTGATGTGGCGTTAGGTGTACTGCTGACTTCTGCAACTTGTGATGAGATGACCTATACCAAGAAGGACTCGAAAATCCTTGTCGACCGAGACTTGGATAAATAACCAGTCGGTCTCAAAGCAGTACTATTTATCCAAACTAAAGGTGCTCCTCGGTCAGCTGATTCTACAGTTCCAGTGTTGTTTATCCAAACAAAATATGTTGTCGGTTGCCTCCACAATGCTGTTTATCCAAACTGAAGATGTGCTGGCGGGAAAAAAAAATCTTAAGGTGTTTGAGAGATTTGCCCATGACAGTTATGTGTTGAATTGGAGGGGCTATGAATGATGCACCATTTTCTTTATTTATAGTAGTGATTTCCTCTATGGCCGAGGTAGAATTTCACTCGGACTAGAATTCCTCAACCCAATCTAATTAGGCCTCGATTAATCCTAACCCCTATAGGACTTTGAACTAAGCTCTTTTATCACTCAGATTCATCTCTCAATTCTTAGCATCTTTTCTGATTCAAAGCATCCTTAGCTTCTGAAGAATCCTCATTGCACTAGGATTCGACCACTTCACCCTTATCTAGGCCAAACCATCTCCTGATAGGATTTGGCCGAACTCCACTAGATTCGGCCTATGACAGAATATGCCAGTATCCATTTCTGGATCGTGAATAACTCTAGGCCTGGCCCAAAGCGTTATTTTAGGCCCAAACATTGCCCCATCACTTCTGAGGTCTTCGGCTTACAATGTCTGGTCGAACTTCGGCCTTGAAGAAGTAATCTATTTATAACCGAGAAATAAACCATCGGCCTACACTTTGTGGTCGATCTAAAGATCCTTGCAAAAACGAATATTCCTATCCACTCAGATACACTTATCACACACAATCTCCCACTATATGTCAATCCTTGATAATCGCAAAGGTTTGACACGCGGCGTTTCTCGTTGCGACTGTCTAGATTCGGCAACACACGAGCCTCACACCCAAGGCGCGTAGACATCAACATCTATTCCTAACAATCATGCCCTAAAGTTCACTGCCACACGCAATCGTGCAACCCTAATTCTTGTCTTTTTTTGCCTCTTCGCCTGGATTTTTAAATTTTTATAATTATTGCAAAATATTTCGGCCAGATTTACCCCTAACTTTTGAATTTGAAACTATCGATCTTATTCTCCAGTTGCCTATAAATATCATTTTCGGCCTCATTCCAACTTTACGCTTCCAAAATTTTCAAAACTCTTGCTATTTTGCTCTGAGCTTTTGAAACCCAAAAAGACCAACCTTTGAAACCCAGACAAAAACCTCCAAACTTTTGCTTCAATGGCTACCAATACCTTCATCACCAAACTTGTTGAAGAATATGACAAATGTTATGATTTCATCGATTGGAATTCCATCAAAACCCTATAATTTGAAGAAGATTCAATCGCCTCTCACCAGATTCTGGGTCCTTTGTTGAAAGACGACGTTCTAAAGGTCATAACTGAAATGCTGAAGAACCACTGTTTGAGTCCTTTATTCCAAGGGTATGATTGGTCCAAATAAGAATCGACCAAACCTCAGGGAGTCTGTTCTTCAATCCCTATGGCCTGGGCTCCTTGGGTTAGCCGAATGGAACCCCACTTTGGTGACGACTAGAAGTCACTTGACATTTTTGATGCCATTAAAATCTTGACCATCAAGGCTAACATGAATCGAGAACTCCTGATGGTTGCCTTAAGTTTCTGGTGCTCGGCCACCAACACCATAGTGCTTCCCCTCGACCCCATTAGTCCAACCGTTCTAGACATTAAGGCTATCCTCGGCACCTCACCATCTGCTCTTCCAGTTGAAACCGTTATCTCTTGGTATCAATTTGACTTGGATTTGCAAACAGTCTTCAATGAGCGCGCCCTCAAAATCTTGAAAAAGGATAACCACTAGGAAGTATCAAAAGACGAAGTGAACAAGTTGTACACGAACTTGTTCAATTACAGCTCCCTCATCAACCACTTAACTGGCTGAGAAAAAGCAAAAACTCAAGAAAGGAGAAGATGCCTTCTTGTTCCACTGGTACAACAAATTTATATTTTGTACCAAGTTAAACAAATGCCTTGTCGAGAATGTGCCAGTGGCCGAAGCCTTGGCCAAAGGTCACATTCTGGCTCTTAGCCACGTTATTCTTGCCAACCTCACGATGCTTAGCCGAAGCAACTATTGGGAAAATCAACCCATACCAGAACGGCTCACTTTGGGTCTTTCAACTTTGATTGTAGGTTTATTTTGCTATCATAAGGCCAGAGAACTTCAACTTTGATTCGTTTGAAGAAATGGGTTTTTAATTGGCTTCTCGCTCAAACCCAACTCACTTGGTCGAAGAGATTTTTAAATATTTTTTCAGCCTAGACGACCTTACCAACGACGAATTCCTAATCTGTCGTCGAAGAAACTATCCATCCTCCATCAGACTTTCCATATCCGTATGGGAGGAAATAGAAGACAACCATCTTCGGCAGACCTGGGGATCGTTCGTGCTGGCTCGCGACCTTCCTTTCGGTTGTGGTGCTCGACGGGCCAATTGGGAAGTTTACCATCCCTATTTTGCAGCTCGACAACTAGGTTATCTCTAGGGTTCTCCTATGCCTCTACTCACCTTTCACTCACTTCTGAGTCGAAAACAACTCTCTGGCTCCTCAGAAAGGGAATGTGAAGAAGTGGAACAAGAATTTCAAGAACAGTGCACCAAATTCCATTTTCGGTCGAATACCCTTGAAACCCACAGCACCAGTACCTTTGTCGACTGGTGGGATATCTACACCAAGGATTTCCTCGACACATCAGTCGAGCAAATCAAGAAAAAAATCTTTGGCGATCAACCAAAGAAAACTTTTACCTAAAATCCAAAAATATAGCTCAAGGTACTCTTGTTCTGTGTTTTACAAATATATACTTTTTAACCAAATATCTTCGTCCTAACCCTGAATTAGTTTTTCGAGGTGGTCACTCGATAAAACAGGCCCAGGTGGTTGCGATGGTTACGTCTAGAAAAAAGTTTGCCACTTTTCCGAATAAGGTCTTTGCTGTTACGGCGCCCTCTCCAAAGATAACTTCGACTACCTCAACTCTAGAAGACACTACTGTTGTGCCGACAATGGCGGTTAAACAGCCTCGTTCTTCAGCCGAGGCGACTAGTGATGTTGCTCGGCCTATGAAGCGCATAAAAAAGAAAGGCAAGAAAAGGGAACGTGAGATTCTTGTCATTTCCAACCAAGAAACATGAACTTCAACTCCTGACTCTTCTCATCCCACCCCTAGTGTCGAGGTCCCAACGACAACACTACAAAAGTCCTTGACCCCAAATATTGATCAGACGGCCTTAATTCAATCCATGGTGCAGGCTACTACTGTGGCCGAACCAGTAGTTGCTCCATTGGCCGATGGGTTTTTGGCTCAAACTTCTACTGTCTATTCTGTTGATGCTGCAGACGTCGACCAAGAAACTATTATTTTGCAAGAGGGGACCACAGTATTGGCCGAAGTGACTCCTTCATCTAATCCAAAAAATTATTCCAGCGTCAAATATTCTAGAAGGGGTACAAATTTTCCAATGCATCCCTTTCTTTAAAACTAAAATATCTTCGGTTGGTATCTAATCTTCTTCTGTTATCAGGAAAATGATAGTGAGACGATCCCGCTGATAAGGCGTCCTCGACCGGCTGAGCAAACAATTGTAGCTCCATTGCCTCTGGACAACAGCAAGGGTGTCATATTCTCCACACCTAATCCAGACCAGGGTGAAATCCAACTAACGGCTGAGGCCATTAGTTGTATTAACCCTGAGGCGGCTGTTGAGAGGCCAGATGTCAAACCGGTAGCTTTTGTAGGGAAAAAGCAACTGCGGAGATGCCAGTTCATGCTCAGGACCAAGATCTTGGTATCCCTACGCAAGACATCACCTCGGCCTTTGTAAGTTCCTCATTTTGATTATAAATTTGGTATTCGAATGCTAAACCAAAATACAACCATCAATTGCCAGATGCCCAGTCGATTATTCCATCGAAAATTTTATGTGCCGAAAGGCATTATCTATATTTCATGGCTGCCTAGGTGGCTATCAAACATTTATAACATTCATCGACCATATGAATTGAAGAGTTATCCTAAACACTGGGCTCGGCCATTAAGTTCTTTGGGCTCGACCAACAGCCCAGAAGATATGGCCAAAGTCACTTCTTAACAGGTCTAAAACAACTTATCTTGTCATTCTTTCCTTTAGATTCTGCTTATCTGACTTTTCTTTTCTGCAGTTTTAGGTCGAACTCGACACCTATTTTCCCAGCACATCCGGGACAGATGGTCTTTTTGTAGCCTCGACCAAGTCCAACGCTCTGACCAAGCTTCAAAAGACTCAGTCCCTCTCAGCCCTGCAAGCTATTCACAACAAATACCTCGACTCTATGGGAGAATGCTTGAAGATCCTTGCAACTGATGGTCTGGTGAGCAATGAAAACGTTGTTTACCCGACGACCATTTTGGAGAAAACTCGGCTATACTTTGATATTTTCAAGAAAGGTCTTCAAGCCGACAATGACCTAAAGGTTGCAATAGCCGCTCAAGAAGCCATCCTACCAGAGCTCGAGGAAATGAAGGCAAAGAAAGAGAAAATGGCAGACCTCGGTCATCAAATTGCTAAACTTCAATCCCAAAGGTCTGCCATTACCTCTGAGCTCGAAATGGACTTTGAGGCAAACAAACCTCGGCTGGCAGAGTATGTGGCTAACGTAAAACAGATACAAAAGTTGAAGGCTGGCAAGAGGACTCGCAAGCCGAGATCACTATAGGCAAAGTAAAATGGCTAGAGCTAAAAGCCACACTTGAAGCTTTCATTCTTTCAACCCCATAGATTATATTCCAGGTGCCGACTTGTGGGCCGATTGACTTATGTATACATATTTTTTGCTGACTTAGTGAAATATTTCTTATTCTTGTATCTCCTAAGTAACTAGATAATACTTTTTTAAGAACTTCTCATTGATTAGCAACTTATGTATTAAACTCGTTCAATCCTTGATATGGTTTGCCCCCTTACCGAGGACTTTGTGAACAATAAACGATCCTTCCCAATTCGGCGGCCATTTTCCAAATATGGGATCCTTGATCCTTACTAGCAACACCGTTTGCCAGACTAAGTCACATTCGCCGAACATCTTTTACTTTACTCGTTGATTATAAGCCCGTTCGACGATCTTTTTTACGCTACTAGCAGATTATAGGCATCGATTCGAGTCACTTCCATATCCTCCAAGTCTTGCCTCATTGCTTGACTATAATCGGCACTGAACAAACTGCTTTGTTTGATAATTTGCAATTGGTTTGTACTCAACTCGATTGGTAACATTGCATCGTCTCTATAAGTCAAGGCATATGGAGTCGTCCCTGCCGCTGATTGAAATGAAGTTCAATATGCCCATAATGAATCATTTAACTTTAAATGCCACATACCAGGCCTTTCCTTCACCATTTTTTTTTTAGATTATTGATCAAAACTTTGTTGCTTGCTTCGGCCTGCCTATTTGTAATAACTTGAGCAGCTTCTTCTTGGCTGAGACCTAACAACAAAAGACCATCTTCGCCATTTTGGTACAACTCATTTTGATATACTATATAATTTGTAGCATGCACCCTTGTCTTGTGGTTGTTCTTGCCACTAGGGTCATCAAGGTACCGTATAATCGATATTCTCCAATCGTCTAGTAATGTTTCGACCACGCAGATATTTATAGGAGCCTCACGTTCGAGTAGTGAAAGTAAAGACAAAACCCATGTTCTGATTACGCCGTCCAATTTGAGAGCTTATTGATTAACGAAGGCCGGGTATGGGCGTCGATGAACTGGTATAACCCAGCCTACCTCGCCCCCCATGAGTTGTGCTTCGAAAGCTATTTGAGCCAACTTATCTGCATCGATATTTTGAATTCGAGAGATAGGTTTGAACGTGATGCTTGTAAATCATTTGACTAAATAATTGTCGACCATATCATATAGCACTAGAGTACAACTCATTCAACGGAAAGTCCGATTGAGCTAGTTAATCACAAGTTTTGAATCGTCAATGATGAGTACGCAGGCTGCCTTCAAGTCGTGAAGAATGTTAAGGCCAATCACAAGGGCTTCGTACTCGGCCTGATTGTTGGTACAATCGAAATCTAACTTAAAAGAAAAATACCATATGTAGTGGTCAAGTGACTAGATGACAATGCCGACACCGGCCGAGGCCGCAGTACTAGAACCGTCGAAATACATCGTCTGAAAATTATCACGGGTTAATACCATGCCAATCTCGACGTTGTTGCCCCCAAAACCGTATGGAGAAGGATATTGGGCTAAAAAAATGGGCCAGAGCCTGACCTTTAACGGCTTTTTAAGGTACGTACTGCAAACTAAATTCAAATAATGCCATTGTCCATTTCCCAAATCGACCTTTGATTATCAGCTGAGTGAGCATATATCAAATAACATCAATTTGAGCAACAACCTGAGTAACTTAAGGGAGAATGTAATGCCTAAGTTTAGATGAGGCAAAGAATAAAGTCAACCAAAGCTTCTCGACGGCCGAATAATTTATCTCAGCCGAGTTAAGATTTCGGTTAAGGTAAAAATGGCATGTTCCCTACTAGTGCCATTATAGAAGACAACCAATGGATTATTTGACAACCGAGATATATAACTTGAGTGGTTTGCCGTGCTGAGGTGGTGTAAAAACAAGAGGGCTAGTGAAGGAGACCTTAATTATGTAAAGGCGTCATGATGTTCTTCTCGCCATTCGAATTGGTCGTAATCCTTAAGTTTAAGGAGCATGGGAAAAGCCTTTATTTTTCCCGCCGAGTTGGAAATAAATCGGCTAAGGAAGTTGATCTTGTTGAGCAAGGATTGTAACTTCTTTTTTGTTGTTGGGGGTGGAGCATCGATGATCGCACGAGCTTTGTTTTTATCTACCTCGACGTTGTTGCCCCCAAAACCGTATGGAGAAGGATATTGGGCTAAAAAAATGGGCCAGAGCCTGACCTTTAACGGCTTTTTAAGGTACGTACTGCAAACTAAATTCAAATAATGCCATTGTCCATTTCCCAAATCGACCTTTGATTATCAGCTGAGTGAGCATATATCAAATAACATCAATTTGAGCAACAACCTGAGTAACTTAAGGGAGAATGTAATGCCTAAGTTTAGATGAGGCAAAGAATAAAGTCAACCAAAGCTTCTCGACGGCCGAATAATTTATCTCAGCCGAGTTAAGATTTCGGTTAAGGTAAAAATGGCATGTTCCCTACTAGTGCCATTATAGAAGACAACCAATGGATTATTTGACAACCGAGATATATAACTTGAGTGGTTTGCCGTGCTGAGGTGGTGTAAAAACAAGAGGGCTAGTGAAGGAGACCTTAATTATGTAAAGGCGTCATGATGTTCTTCTCGCCATTCGAATTGGTCGTAATCCTTAAGTTTAAGGAGCATGGGAAAAGCCTTTATTTTTCCCGCCGAGTTGGAAATAAATCGGCTAAGGAAGTTGATCTTGTTGAGCAAGGATTGTAACTTCTTTTTTGTTGTTGGGGGTGGAGCATCGATGATCGCACGAGCTTTGTTTTTATCTACCTCGATGCCTGGATGATGCACAAGGAAACTTAAGAAGTTTCTTGCATATACGCCAAAGGCACATTTAGCTGGGTTCATTTTGAGTTTATGTTGGCACATGCGAAGAGAAGTCTGTTGAAGATCCTCTAAATGTGTTCGGTGGCCTTTGGACTTGATTATGACATCGTCGATGTATACTTCAACAATTTTGCCAATCAGGTCATGAAAAATGGTATTCATCGCACGTTGGTACGTGGTAACAGCATTCTTAAGTCCGAAAGGCATGATGACCCATTTGTAAGTCCCCAATGCCCTAGGGCATCAAAATGCAATTTTATGGATGTCGGCCTCGGCGATAAAAATTCGATTGTATCCAACATGGTCGTCCATGAAAGATAAGATTTCATGGTTTGCCCCATCGTCAATTAATAAATCTAAAATCGGCATTGGGTACTCATCTTTAGGGGTTGCCAGATTCAGATTACGAAAATCGATGCAAATGTGCAAGGCACCAATCTTTCTTAAGACCGAGACAATATTAGCCAACCATTCAAAGTATCGAGCTGTTCGAATAAAGCTGGCTTTCAAAAGCCGAATAAGTTCATCTTTTATTTAGTGCTGAACTTCAATCGAGAATCGACATGAGGGTTGGCGGTAAGGTTTACAGTTGGGTTTGATGCGCAGCTTGTGTTCAACCAATGTTTGATAAATGCCAGGCATCTCATGGTAGCTACAAGCAAAACAATCTTTAAATTCCTAAAGTAATTTACAAAGTTCACCTATCATAGGCTGTGGAAACAAAGCACTAATAAATAAAGGCCGAGGTTTATCGGTCATCCTAACATTTGTCTCTTCTAAAGGATTTTTAACTTCATGCCGATTATCTTCAAGCTCGGCTGATGCAACCTTAATTTTGTCGAATGACAGCTCGAGACCGTTGTCTCCATCGGCAAGGAACTCCACTAAGTTTATGCCAGAATTCACCTCCTTGGAAATGGTATACCAGTGGGCCAACAGTCGTTCCATTATAGATGAAACCACGACCCTTTGTTTATCCCATCGTGTTGCGTCAATCATTAGGACAATCGACTAAGTTAGCTAATCCGAGTCTCGCAGAATCCTACTGAATGGTCTCGGTGCTAACCTCGATGACTTTCTGGACAACGATTTTGGTCAATCTGCCTTCTTCGTTAAAGCCTTGTAAAGTAATGTAGCCAACATGGTCATTGTAATAATAGGCTTGAATCATGTTGGCCTCGAACAGTTGATTATCGGCTGGATGAACTATGGCTGATTTATCATCCCATAAAATAAAGACCTAGTATAGTGAAGAATGGATATAGCGAGTCTAGTAGATCCAGTCATGACCGAGCAACGCATTGTACTCAGTCTTGAAGTCAACTATAAAAAAAACGATCATGTGGTTTCTACCTGCGATATTGACTTCCAAAGGTAGTACTCCTTTAGTCTAGGATTTATCGTCGATAAATCTGCTTATAGTTATGCCAGATGGAATGAGCTCATCTTTAGAACAGTGCAAAACTTTCATGATGGAAATGGGCATGATATTAACCATTGCTCCACAGTCAATGAAAATTTTGGATATTGGATATCCCTCAATATGGGTTGTCACATACAATGGCTTCAAGTGGTGGAGGTTGACGGCCGAGGAATAATGGAGGTTGACGACTAAGTCTGCTTTAAGTTTATCCTCATTGCAAATCGGTTTGGCATCTTCGGCAGTCATGAACTCGACTGGCATTGTTTATTCGGTAACCACATCACCATCCAAAAAGCTTGGTTAGGATGTGGGTTGCTGGAATTCCACAGATAAGACATGGACCATGTTAATTTCAATGTTTTTGAGCACTAAGGGGCCAATTCAATCGCGATCCCCATCTTCTGGCAAAGCATCTTGATCATCGGTCCCCCTAACGACATCGTCTACTACCAAAGGCAGAAGGTGTGTACCTGGGGAACCTGGTATGGCCGTTTCATCTTCAACTTCGACAACTGGTTTTATTGTCATCGGGACTTGACTTTGTGTTTGTAAAACCTTGTGAACCCACTCCTGATACGCGACACGAGCATCTTGTGTATCCAAGTAAGCGTTGTAAACACGAAAATTCTGTATCGAATGAAATGAGAACACGTGTACAAAGCAGATTTGTATTGATTTAAATTTGTAGGTTAGAATCTCTGTTTACCACTTTTCCTCTTATTCAGTCTTCAAATTTGAGGTAGATGGTTGATTTTTGATCCAAGGGTCGCGATGACTTGATCTCGAATGAACGGTTGAACAATTGCTTCAAGTTTTGAGCTTAAAAACAACGCGTGGATGATCTTCACCTCAAAGGGTGCGGCATCGGTATTGTTTGATGTGGGATTTCATTGCTTCAAGGGTCTTGGCGACTTGTTCTTGAAACGAGCGTTGCTACAAGTTTATAAGCTTGCAACAAAGTCTTAAAGGAATTGGCACGAGCGCTTGTTGATTCTTCAAGGAAGTGGTTCGGCTTTGGTCGAGAGAAAGCTTCGACTTTGGTTGAATGTTCTTCAAAGAGAGCTTTAGGAGTGTATTAGTCTTCAAGGGCCGTTGAGGCTTGGTCTTGACTAGAGGTGATAAATTTTGTCAAGGGCCGTTGAGGCGTATTTCTTGAATGAAACATTTCTTCAAGGGCCGTAGAGGCTTGGTCTTAAATGAAATGAAACTTTTTCTTCAAGGGCTGTAGAGGCTTGATCTTGAAAGAAATGAAATTTGTTTCTTCAAGGGCCGTAGAGCCTTGATCTTGAAAGAAATGAAATTTTTTTTCTTCAAGGGCTGTAGAGGATTGATCTTGAAAGGAAAAACAAAATCTT
>JAOEHR010000109.1:13384945-13396277 GCA_025448175.1 Aronia arbutifolia
ATCGAAAGTGTAACACGACAACCAGAGTTCTAATTTATTTTGCAATCCATCCTTTTCCTTAGATCATTTGGTTGAGTCCTTCATCACAATAATTTGCTTGTATATGCAAGATGCCTTGTATAATCAATTAGTTCATACTTCCTAACAACTTCTTAAAATTGTGAAAACACAGTCAAAACGTATTATTTTTAAGAACATTTCCTTCAATTTATGTCTTGGGGAAAGAATTTCGCTTAATGAAAATGACTTAAATTTTAATGAAAAGAAGAAAAGTTTAATATAATAAAAAATAAAAAACTAACAGATGAAAAGTTCTCAGAACTCATTGACGAAAATATGCAGCAGCAAGCTGAGTTGATAAGGAGAAACAAGGAGAAGAGTGAAACAATTGAGCGGCTTTTGACCCAGGTGCATAAGCTAACGGATGAGAACAATATTTTGAGGAGTCATATGGGAAGCCACAAGGAATAAGGATACTACTGACCATACAATTATAAGGCAAATCAAGCCTCAGTTTCAACGTCTTAAGTCCAAGGGGCCATCTTTCCTTGGAAGGCTTACTGGATGCAAGGGAACTTGATCTTAATTGGCTACTTTTTTTACTTAATTAAGTGGCGTTTTAAGTTTTTAAGTGTATCTATTAATATGTTTTCATAATACATATGAAGATTCCGAGTGAATTATGACATTTGTTTTGATTTCGACACCTTATAAAGAATTTGTTAATGTTTTTTCACACACACTCTCTCTTCCTTCCTCATTATTTTTTAAATTGAACACTGACTATGTCTAGAACCGAGCATTGACTATTTCTTCAAATAAACACTAGTACTATCACTATTTCTTAAACTAAACATTGATTATTTTTATAACTGAATACGGATACTATCATTATTGAGAAAGAGAGTTTGTGCGAAATTACACTGCTGCTCATAATTTTATTTTATGATAGAAGATCAAATTATCTTTTCACCATTTTTTGATTGACAAAGAAAACTTTGTTAATAGGTAATTTAGATTTATCCAATCATATGGACTGTTGCATGCAGACATAGATAATACGATAATCTTGGTACTTTTGAAGACGTTCCAAAAATTTACTTTCTCAATTGTTCACTCACATCATAAACTAAAACAAAATTTGTAAAACACAACAACCTGCACTTGTTGTAGAAAGTAGAAACTCCGATGCCCAATTTACAGGCCACAACTTTCGGTCGTTGTGAGGATCGTTACTAATTTATAAAAATTGTATGACAAGATTTTCAAAGAGTTATCCTAAATCAAGGGGTCATGGTAGATGGTGTTTTGCCATAGTGACAAAAAGCAAGTATGTTTATGCACCCTCGTGCAAGTTCGATCCCACCAATCTCCCTTCACCCTAACAACTAACAATTTAACCGACTAACGCTATCGATTGTAAAAAAAAAAATCAAAGGGTCGTGCCAATTTCCAAAGACGATTTGAAGAACCAAATTACCTAAAAGTTACGTAATTTGGTCTCCAAGTTATTTGACTCTCATGGTGATTTATATTTGATTGACAAAAATCATGGAATCGAGATACTCTAGCTAACTATTTGGAACCCTAATTAAGTAAGAAATATTGTACATGCCTTGGTGGGGCAACATTTAAGTTCAATAGTGATTTGGTGTATCTCTCTATCAACTATAGTATGGAACGCATGGATGGAACCTCGATCACCAAGAAGTGGAACATCGCCAAACTCAAACGATACTACCCATAGACGCACCATCCAAATTACATGTGATTTGATTCCCTTCCTGGGATAGGCAATCCATTCCAGACTCAATCGCAACGTCGCTGTCTATGCAAAGACAAGTTCATGGAGAACTCATCTCCCAATGCCCCACCATAGGTTTATCGTAAAAAAATGATCCCTGATGTAATTTTTACATTATATCATTTTTTTCTTAAAACTGCAGCAGTGATTTGATTCTCCTTCCCGGAAATATGTAGGCAATCCTTTTTGAATTCAATCACACCCCTTTATCAATCAACCCTATTTCATTCATCAATAAAGAAGTTATGAATTTTATCTGTTTTATGTATGTTTCTTACTCTTCTTTTTAGTGATGTTGGGAGTACCTAATTCATTCAAATAAAGCATAAATTTTGAAAACTTCACACGATTGTAAGTCTAAAAATTTGAGCAGACGCTGTCAGATGAGTCTCCTTTAGCCCATCCCACACAATGCGGTTAACAACTTATGAGACTCAAACAGTAATAAGAGTGGTCATGATTGGCGGGCTACGAGCACAGGTACATAGTGATCTGACCCGGAAGTTTAGTGCACCATCCGACCTCCGGAAAGTTTGTACAACTAGTGAGGTTGTGCGTTATAACATTCAAATTGGGCTCTACGCCATTCAAGGGAATGGTCGGAAGGGCGATCTGAAAATCATCTCAGTGTGGCTCTGAACTCTAGCCCCGAGTATGACTACTTCTATCCCATACCAACATATTAAGTCAAGTGTATTATGCAACATCATATGTTAGTAGGTTCGAATGGGGCATTTAGACTAGGCAATCCCTAAGAGGAATTTTATTCCAAAAGAGCTTCGATATGTGAAAATGATATGACCACACCTGTTAAGATAGTCTGATCGAAAACGCTCAGTTTCGACACATAGGGTCTGGCAAAAGGATTCAAAAAATATTTTCGACATGTCGATAACCAAGCCCCCCAAAGAATTTTTGTCTAAGATTCACTGGGGACGAACACACAACTCGAGCTTAGGGGAAAACCTCCCCTTATGCACAAAGTTGCAGGTATTGAAATCCTTAATCTAAGAACTGGGGCAAGGTGAAAAAGATTGTTTTTGTTCTTTATGAATTATTTCAAGTACCACTCGAAGTTCTCCTATCTTTAATCTGATTAAGGCGCTTGACAAGTACAGAGCAAAAGATTCTTCATAGGTTTAATTTAATTCATGGTATCGAAGTAAGGTGGTATTCTGAATATCGCAGTGAGAACCTTTATGGATACTAAGTTTGGGAGGTAATGTTCTTTTGAATCAACATTACCAAGGGGGCTTTTGAGCTCTATCTCGAGCCCATAAGCTTCCTTGTATTCCACTTTGTTACTTGTTTTCTCTAAAAGTTCGTTTACTTTCGAGATTTATCATATTAGGATTTTTCAACAGAGAATGAGAAAAAATGAGATTTCTTTTACATGAAGTTCTTATGCGACCCTAAGTCCTACTAGTAGGGCTTCGTACTCAGCCTCATTGTTGCTTGCTTTGAACCCCAGCTTGATGGCTTATTCGAGTATAAAGCCATTTAGTGTCTGCAATACCCGTGTATGTTGGACGATCTATCTACATAAAGTTTCCAAAGACGAGGGTTTTCTGAGGAACTCTAAGAACTAATTACTTCCTTCGTACCTTGCGTTGTAGTGGTGAACTCTGCTACGAAGTTTGCCAAGGCCTGGGCCTTGATTGATGTTCTGATACCTTGTCTCTGGTTCGAGAAGAGTTTTTGATATGTAGTATATTGGTGTATGCTCCCTCAAGTCTTCTCGGATC
This sequence comes from Aronia arbutifolia, assembly GCA_025448175.1. Classification (NCBI taxonomy): domain Eukaryota; kingdom Viridiplantae; phylum Streptophyta; class Magnoliopsida; order Rosales; family Rosaceae; genus Aronia; species Aronia arbutifolia. The sequence continues at coordinate 13,388,495 of JAOEHR010000109.1, forward strand.
AAAGCTGCACTTACTGCATTGTCTGATACGGCCAGATAGAGGTACAAATCCTCTCCGTTGATGGATTTGGATAGTAGTGAAGGTTTGGCAAAGTATTCCTTAAGTTTTGTGAAAGCCTCTTTGCATTCGTCTATCCACAGGAGTCCCTTGTTTTTCTTTATTGCTGTAAAGAATGGTTTGCATTTGTCGGTGGACCTTGATATGAATCTACTGAGAACAGTTGCTCGTCCAATCATAATTTGTCTTTCCTTTATGGTTCGGGGTGATCTTATTTCCAAGATGGCCTTGATCTGATCTGGGTTGGCTTCGATTCCTTACTTAGTCACCATGTAAACAAGGAATTTCCCCAACGTTACTCCGAAGGTTCATTTCTTCGGATTCAGCTTCATGTTATACTTCCGGACTAGGTCGAATGATTCTTGAAGTGCGTCATGTGGTCCTTCTTTTCTTTGCTCTTGACTAGCATGTCATCTATGTAAATTTCCATTGTGTCTCAAATTTTTTCTTTGAAGATTCGTTTGACGAGTCATTGGGAGTTGCCCCTGCATTTTTTAATCCGAAGGGCATAACCTTGTTACAATAAGTACCTTGATCGATGACGAAGGACGTTGCTTCCATGTCTGGCACGTACATCTTTATTTAGTTATACCCGGAGTAGGCATCCATGAAGCTTAGGAGTTTGTGTCCTACCGTTGAATCTACTAGTAAAGGTTGATTCATAGGAGATGGTAGGGATCTTTCGGACATGCCTTGTTTAAGTCTGTAAAGTCCACGCATACTCTCTATTTTTCGTTCTTCTTCTATACCAACATAACGTTCATCAACAATTCAGGTGGTGCACTTCGACGATGAATTAGGTGTCTTTGAGTTTGTCTATTTCTGCCTCTATGATCTAACTTCGTTCCGTACCGTGATTTCGTTTGTGCTGGATAACTGGTTTGGTTGTTGGGTCTAGGTGGAGACGGTGACAAATTACCAAATGGCTGATCTTGTGCATGTCTTTTGCTAACCATTTGAACATGTCTTTGTTTGCTCGCAAGAAGTTGGTAAATAGTTTTTTTCCCTCAGTCAATCACCTTTAAGTTGATCCAGGCTTTTCGTTATGGTTTGTTAGGGTCGAGGTTGATGTAGATGATGTCTTTGTCCGTTTTGGACTATGGGGTGATGACGTCTTGGGGTCCATATCATGTTCATACTCTCAACGGTGCAATAGCAAGCTGCCAACTGGTTTCCTCTTATCTATTTTGCTCTACCGGGTGCTGGGTACGGAGTAGCTATAAGGGACGGTCTTCATCTTATGTAACCAGTTTCGAACGATGATGGCATTGTGCAGGGTCAGGCAATCCATTACGTGGAAAATCACTAAGTGGTTATAAGGTTCAGCCTGGACTGTCTGCTTCACAGTCCCTATAGATCGTACTAGTGCCCCGTTAAAAGTGTGACGCGACCGTCTTCCCTTTGTTGATACTGTTGAGGATTCCCATCTTTTCAGCGACATCTTTGAATAGGACGCTAACTCTTGAACCATTGTCAACTAAAACACGGCTGACTAAGGCGTTCGAGATTTGGACTTTAACGACAAGGGCATAGTCGTGGGGTAAGTGAACGTCTTCCAAATCTCGATCGAAAACATCAAGATGTTAGAGTCAATGGTAAGGGGTTTGTTGATGTTGGTCCACCAATTTTGGTTTCTTGCAAGTTGTCTTCCTTTCTTTTCTGGTGTTTTCCAAGATTCTTGTTCACCATATATGCAGTTGATCCTATAGGGATGATTGGACTGAATGAAGCTTTGGGAGCCCCCTAGGCTTCCTGCAGCGTTTTTCTATGAGGGAGCGTCGGGATGACTCTCCAGACGTTAGATCGATCACTTCTGTTTCCTGAGTTGACAGCTTCTCGAAGCGTGAAACTGTGTCTTGGAGATCTTTGATGCGGGCCCTTATAGCAGTGAGTTGCGCGGGTTCTTTAGCCAACGAACTGTGACAAACAACTTCTAAGGATAAAAAATTATTCATGACATTTTCCCACATCTCATTACTGACTGTGATACCATCGTGCCCTTGATAGGCGTCTCCTGAGGAGATGGTTGAACTTTCGTTATTGACTGAGCTTTTTGACATATCAGAGGGTGAAGTGATCTGGTCGAGAAGAATATGGGTTTTCTCTCAATGAAAGCACCAATTGTTGGAACCAAATCTGCACACCTCTGTGAGCAGCGGCTGAGCACAAATTCGTGTACTCTAAAACAACCTGCAAAATAGTAAACAATTGTAAGCAAACCTTTGCCGAAGGGGAAGAGTGTTTCAAACAAAGGCTCTCTGATGGTCAAGTTAGTGAATGGTTTTGTACTCAAGCAACGGGCAAGAGAATTCAAGTGTATAGATTGTGTTACCATAGATAAACCTTCGATGGGTGTATTTATACCGTGGGAGAGAGACGTTTTTAGGATAGAATCATTGTTCTAAGCCAGAAGAATCCAATAGGATATCTAGTAAGAAGATATTGCATCTTCTTAGGAGTATGATTACTTACGGTGCACGCCTATCCCCAGATTGTAGGGACTCCAAGACTTATAGGATTTGACTGAGTCCATATCCGGATCAAATCGTGTGTCTTGCGGAACAAGCATAGTCATCCAGCAGAGTCGCTAGAACTAAGCCTATTGCCTTGGAGTAAAGTGATGGTGGCATCCAACTCCGTCTGATACAACTCCACCGTAGCTAGTGAGTTCATGATCGGACTTCTGAGGTAACAGTATACGGATCAGCCTTACTCTAGCCTTAGAAAATCATGGTCCCACAGTTTTTATACCCTAGAAGGATAGACTATAGACTGCTCGTTGCCCCTGACATCGATATTACTCCGTCACAGAAAATTTTGGGTTCCGTCGAAAGCCCAAGGCTCGAATCTTTCTTGGAACCATCTTCCTTGATTTAATAGAGGTTAATGGTGAGGTCTGAAGCCCATGGCTTGACCCTAGAAACCTTCAGACGCCGCTTTGTACAGCAAGCCTAAAAAACCCATAAGGTTCTCCAAGTGATTCAACTAGGAAGTACCAAATGGTATAGACCCTGCTTCAGCAATAGTCTAGCAAATGACCCACGATAGCTTCAGTTATGGTCCATTGAAAGGCATGCTTGCTTTGGCAAGGATGTACCGATGAACATGCTTTGCTTCGGTAGGGGCTTACTGAATCACATGTCTAGTTTCAGTTGGGGTGTTTCAAATATGATCTTTTTGCTTCGACAAGAGGATACCAAAGAGACCCCCTAGTTTCGACTTGGACCTTTTCGAACCTATGTTTGGGTTTATCCCCTTGGTTTTGGAATGGACTTGAATGTCCATACATACTCATGTCCCGATACTTAGGTCTGAGATTCAAACATACCTAATGATGAGTCTGGAAGACTCTCCACACATAAGAATTATGAAGTTATTTACTTCATATGGTTTCATATACTATCATAATGTGATATCTTTCTTGTGTTGTATATTGCATATGTATATGTATGTATTCTTGTATGGTTGTTATGAATACATGTTGAATGTGCCATTAGAAAAACCTAGTGGTTTCCCTGAACAAGTGCATCAACCCTATTGATATCTTTTTAATCTCCATGATGTAAATCCATTAAACTAAACTATGTCCCTAAAACCTTTGGTTCTAGCTATGATGCTTATGGATTTTATTCAAAGCACTAATTCACGTTTTGTTCATATACAGAATGTCGAATGTCGCTAAACTTGACTTCTCTGCTTTGGAGATATCTGAAGGAAATTACCTCAAGTGGATTCAAGACGCAAAGCTCTACCTCACAATAAAAGGGTATTAGAGCGACCATCAAAGATGAGAACGAAAGAAGTGAAGTTGAGAAAGCGACCACTATGATCTTCATCCATTGCCACATGCATGATGCATTGCAGACTGAATATCTATGAGAAGAAGATCCTCACACTCTTTGGCAAGCATTAGTTGATCGTTTTAGTCACCAGAAGTTGATCATTATGCCTGAAGTTAGGCACGATTGGATTAATTTAAGATTCTCAGACTATAAGTGTGTGAATGAGTATAACTTAGAAGTATGTAGAATTCGATCACTGCTAACATATTACGAGGAAGAGTTGACTTAACAGGATCCCTTGAAAAAGACTTATTCTACCATTCATGTTACGAATATTGTCTTGAAGTAACAATATCAAGCACATAATTTTACAAAATTCTTGAATCTTATATTTGTCTTGTTGATTGTTGAAAAGAAAAGTCAACTATTGATGAAGAACCATAAGTCCTAACCCACTAGCACTAGAGTTGATCCAGAAGCACATGTGGTTGCTTTCCATAGCCAGAAACAATGTCAGAGGCTAGGGAACACAACAAGGGAAAAAAATCCAAGCCTTCAAATAGGGGAAGATAGAACTTTGGCAAGTAGAGGATAAGCCGTGATTCCCTTGTTCCAGAACTTTCAGAGTAAGCTTAAAGTTGCCAAAGATTCATCTGACCTTGATATGTGCTACCAATGTGGGATGCTAGATTACTAGGCTTATGTGTGCCGTGCTCCCAAGAAGATCGTAGAAGAGTATCATGCAAAGAAGAAAGCTTGAGAGGCTAATTTTGCACAAGAGACAAACTATGCTCAAATTGAGAATCTTGCAGATATGACATTGAAGACATCTGACTTCTAAAGTTTGTTATATTGTAGTCTACACTGATGATCACCTTCTAGATTTATGTATTATGACGAAATAAACATTGCTTAAATTACAGAACTATTGTTGTCTCTTAATAAATAGGTTATGGTTGTTAGAGTAACTTGCAACTTAGGCTAAACCTAAGTCGTTAAACCATGAAAAATTTGTTTAAAATTTCTAGTATTTTGTGTTTTTGTCTTCCAATAATAAATATAGTATATGCCCCCATAGTAAGTGTGTGTCAAATTTTTTATTTTTGTTTTTAAAATTGAAGAAGAGGGGAAAAGAGTGAGAGAAAACGTGAGAGGGGATGAGGGGGAGAAAGGGTGAGAGGGAGATAGATTTATTTTTAATTTTATAACTTTTTTTTTAATTTTTGAAAATAGAGATGTTAAAATCACCTATAGATGAGGCCTAAATAAAAAACAGTAAAATTTTATTTTGTGAAATTACGCTACTACCTTTAACTTTTTGGTTGTGATAGAAGACTAAATAGTCTTTTCACCCTTTTGGTTAACAAAGAGGGTTCTATTAATATCTAGTTTGTTTATATATATAAACAAACTACCAAGTCAAAATGGCCCAGAGAAGTCTAAAGTAAATTAAAAATATTTAATCTTGTTTTAATTTATTATTAAATTTATAAACAGGCAGGGAATAAACGTATAAGGAAAACAATACAATAATTATAAATTGAAATAAACAGATATAAAGTAATGGATAAGTATAGGTGGTAATAAAAAATGATAAAATAGGCATAAAGTAGTAAACTCACATTAATTTATCAATCTTCAACTTCAATGTTACAAGATAGCACCAAAGTTGGAAAGAGAGACAACACTTCAAACACTCAGACACTCAAAATATAGTTTACAAAGTGAAAATTTTGGGCGTACAAACAACTAAGCTCGGAGGCTCTATAAATAGAAAATTAAAAGCAAACTCAAATGCCAGGTGTAGCATATCCAGCGGAGCATCAAAAAGCAGCCTGCAATAATGAGCGACATCTTCACTTTTTGCAATGACACTGACTTGGCTTCACGTGGAGCATCAGAAAGATTCTTGAAAAGGCACATGCCAACAAAAGTTACAGGAACCAAAGGACAATTATTCAAAAAAGGAATAAAGAATGTCGTCTAGATTTCAGACAGCAAGCATCTTATCTTATCTTTTTTCAGAGAAAAGCATTTCATGCTTTATTTTTTTGGACGAATAGGAAGAAATATTACATAGCAGTCGTCCTCATTATCATCTCCACAGTCTTTATCCATATAATGTTGAGATAACGCGTCTTCAGATTTCATCTCTTCGTCATCTAGGTCATCCAGCTCAAGGATTTTGAGAACCTTTTCCTTTAGATCTTTCTTCGAACAAGATCGGTTGGACTCGATTAAAGACTTGAGTTTTTCAGTTTTTTATGATGATGATGATTGAGGGGTTGAACGAGAAGGTTCAATAGCACACTGCCTATCAAGCAAGATTCTTCTAGCCTTGAAAACATCTGGCTTAAGATGGTCCAGGTGAAACTTGTCCCACCAATGGATAAAGAGCCGTCTTTCAAGCTAGGGAACGAAATCCCAAGCACCATCATGAACCAGAGAAACAGCTTCCTTCTATTAGGATAATCAACATTTTCTTTACTAAAATTATCTAGGAAAGAATCAACAATTACTTGGGGCAAATAATCCAAATTTGGACCCCAAACAAAGAATCATGTTCGAAACCAATTAGGAACCTCTATTAGAGATCTAAAACGAAACTGGATGAACCAGGTATGGGAATATCGAATGTTTTGGAAACATAACACAACATCCCAAGCTTTCTGGTAATCCTAGAAATTACACCCTCGTGGACTCATATCAGGGCTGGAGTGTAGACGCAGATGATAGGGGCTATTTCCCCATTCATATAGAGAAATAACTTTTGGAATCGTGATTTTTGAAAATACAATCATGTTGTTCGTCTCACTTCGGTATCTGTGAACAACATCGACTGATTCTGTCTCTGTCACAAGTCTTTCATACCAATATCTTGGCTTGAGATTTGGACGGATATGATTTCGGTGGTATTTTTCACCAACTTGTTTTAGAGATAACAATAGATCAAAATCCTCTATGTTCATCAGAGGAATCGCCAATGTGCATCTAAAAGGATTGTCAGCTATAGTCTTCTCCCTGCCTTTGTTATAAAGGAGAGCAGATGAGATTGGGTTTGGATTTTGGAAGGACAAAGGAGAACCTCTCTGGGTCGAGGTAGAGCCCCTTCTAGCGAGGGCTAGATCATACTCCTTCTTCTTTTGAGGTGCCCTGCAAAAATTCACGAGTTAAGAAATCAGGCAACGAATTAAATTTACCCTTAACATGTTCAATATCAAAATCAAATGCTAGTAGAATCCCTTGCCATCTGGCAAGTATTTGTTTTGATGCTAAATTTTTAACATCTTTCAACAATATATCTTTAGCAGCCTTACAGTCTACCTTTATCAGGAACCGCTTGTTAAGAATATCACTTTCAAATTTAGTAACTGCATGGACTATGGATAAAAGTTCTTTCTTAACAGTTGAATAATTTTTCTGGGCTGGTTTCCAGACACCAAAAGTGAAGCGGACTAAGGCTTCCTTGCCATCTTCAGTATTTTATTTCAAAACTCTTCCGTCGCCTTCAACAGAAGAGTCGGTTTCCACTATTTTGAATGCTTCCGGATTTGCCAAAGCTAAGCACGGGAGTTCTTTGACCTTTTTCTTCAAAAGTTGTACCGCTTGAGTTTGTTCCTCGGTCCAAGGAACAGGATTATTCTTCAGCCTTTGATAAAGCGGTTTGCTATCTTTCGCTAAATCCTTGTAAAAATCACCTACATAATTCAGACTGCCCAAAAAACGTTGCAATTGTTTTTTATCTAGAATTTCATTTGGAAATTTATCAGCAAAATCGATAGCTCTATCAATAGGCAGAGTTATTCCTTTATGAATATTATGCCCTAAAAATCGAACCTTGGTTTGAAAAAGTTTCATCTTTCGAGCTGAGACTACTAAACCTGCATTCTTCACCACTTTCAAAAAGATATTTAGATGTTTAAAGTGTTGTTCTAATGAATTAG
>JAOEHR010000109.1:13886022-13897427 GCA_025448175.1 Aronia arbutifolia
CGTTTACTATTGCTCGCGACCTACCCTACGGTTACGAAGCTTGAAGAGGAAGTTGGGAAGTCTACCACGACAACTGGGCTACCTTCAAGGGTGCCCTTTACCGCTCCTCGCCTCTCACTCGTTGCTAGGCCGAGAACGTCTCTCTGGCTCTTCAAAGAGATAGTGCAAGATGGCCAAGCCCGAATTCAAGGGGCGGTGCACTAAATTTTGCCTTCGTCCGCGCACTCCAAAAATCCAATGTGCCAGTATATTTACCAAGTGGTAGGGTACTTTCACCAAGGATTTCTTCAGTACTCTGATCGAGGAAATCTCTCAAAAACTTTTTGGTGACCACCCTGAAAAAACACTTGTTCCAAAATCGAAAGAAACAGCCCAAGGTATACATTCACATCTACTATTTTCCTCGACCGTTTATTCAATACTTTACTCTGACTCAACTCCAGTTTTTCCAGGTAGCCGTACATTGAAGCGGGTCGAAGTAGTAGCAATGGTCATGGTAAGGAAAAACTTGCCCCTTCATTGAAGAAGACCGCGGCCGCTTTGCCAACCTTGCCGAGCAAACGGCCTTACCCAGAGGCCGAGACAGTTGGCGACGTTCCCCAATCTAAAAAACACATCAAGAAATTGGCGAAGAAAGGGGAACAGTAGATTCATGTCATCTCCAGCCACACCACAGGAACAACTGCCTCTAATGTCTCTTAACCGGCGAAGCACCTGAAGTTCGTCCCGTCACTCAAGTCATGGGTGAACCAATCGTTGCTTCATCGGTCGAGGAACCTGCAGCTCTGGGGCCAGCTATTGCTCTTGACTTGGAGGAAGAGACTTCGTTGGCCGAGAAAAATCTTCCCCCAAATCCAAAAAAGAAGACAATGATCGTTTTGGAAGAAGATGTATGATTATGTTATCAGTAACTCTTCTCCTAATTGGATTCCTATACAAAAAAATAAATTCTTTCTTTCAGGACGACAAGAGCGAAGGAATTCCTCTAGCGAGTCGTCCTCCCCCATCCATCAATCTTCAGCCACCGGTTGAAGCGGCCAGCCAGGTCGACCCTCCTGCAATCGATAGTGGATAGACGCCTTTTGTTGAGCCTGAAGCGACGGCGGAGACACCAATTCATCTGCATGATCAAGACCTCGGCATTCCCCCTCAAGAAGCTACTTCGGCCTTTGTAAGGATCATCATTGTTTTCCTTTTGTTAATCTTCTGCCTTAGAATTCTAAACCAGGAAGATGTTAAATGTCAGGTGCCCAATTACTCATTTCATCGAAAATTCTACGCGCCGAAAGGCGTTATCTATATCTCCTAGCCACCTTAGTGGCCATCGAACATAGATAACCTTCATCGGCCACGTGAATTAAAAAGCAGTCTTAAGCACTAGGCTTGACCATTAAGCTCTCTGGGCTCGAGCAACGAATCAGCAGACAGGGCCGAAGTCTCTTCTCAACAGGTCTAACATTTCCTCTTTTTCTTACTGTCTTATGAACCTACTTACTCTTAACAATTTTCTTTTTGTGTAGCCTTCATATGAGGTCGAACTCGACGCCCTGCTTTCCAGTACTTCTGGAGTAGCTGGGCCTTTTGTCGCCTCGACCGAGCCTTCTGCGACTACAACTGAATCTAATGCTTTATCTAGGCTACAGGAAATCCTGTCTCTTTTGGCTCTTCAAGTCCTTCAAAGTAACGCCTCGACTCTGTAGGGGAATGCCTGAATGACCTTACAGTCGATGGTTTACTAAGCAATAAGAATATCATTCATCTATCCAGCATCCTAGAGCGAACTCGGGAATATTTCTTTATTTTTTAGCAGGCTCTTCGGGCGAAGTATGACTTTAAAGCTACGACAGTTGCTCAAGAATCCATCTGGCTATAAGTCGAGGCCATAAAGGTGAAAAAGGAACAGTTGGTCGACCACGATCGTTAAATTGCCGAACTTCAACGCCAAAGGTCAACCGTTGCTGCCGAGCTTGAGAAGGACTTCGAGTCGAGGAAAGCTCAGCTGGCCGAGTATGCAGCAAGAACGAAACGGCTGCAGCAACTTCAGCTTGACAAAAGGACAAGGCAAGCCAAAGTCACGATGGGTAAAGTGAGCTAGCTGGAACTGAAAGCCTTTCTTCCTTTGACCCCTTAGGATTTTGTATATCTGTAAGCCCTTTTGATTTTTTGTCGCCTTGCTTGTATCTTTTGCAAAATCAATGAAATGCATCTTTATTCTCTCATTTCCCAAGTCATTGGATAGTATTTCTTTAAAAATTTCCCGTTGATTGGTAACTTGTGAATTAAACCAGTCCGATCCTTGAGGTGGTATGCCATTTTGCCGAGAACTTTATGGACGACGAATGGTCATTCCCAGTTCGGCAACCATTTACCGAATCTAGGATCTTTAATTCCCACAGGCAACACGGTTTGCTAGACTAACTCTCTCTCGCCAAACATTTTTTGTCTGACTCGCTGATTATAAGCTCGCTCGGTAATATTTTTCTATGCCAGCAATAAATTATAAGCATCAAGCCGAACTTCCTCCAAGTCTTCCAACTCTTGTCTCATGGCCTGACTGTACTCGATGCTGAATAAACTACTTTGTTCAATTACTCGTAATGAGTTTGTACTTAAGTCAACTGGTAGCATCGCGTCGTGTCCATAAGTTAGCACATATGGGGTCGCCCCAGTTGCTGATCGGAGTGAAGTTCGATAGGCCCATAATGCTTCGTTTAACTTCAAATGCCACATACCAGGTTTTTCTTTTACCATTTTTTTAGAATACCAATCAAAACCTTATTACTTGCTTCAGCCTGTCCATTCGCCTGCGGGTAATACGGCGTAGACTGCTCAAATCAAACTTTTAATCTCGCCGTATACTCTTTGAACCTGTCAGACGTAAAGATCGTACCATTATCCGTTATGATTGTTTCTGGTATGCCGAATCTAGTTACGATATTTTCTTCCACAAAATTACGAACTTTTTTAGACGTCAGCTCGGCGTATGACTTTGCTTCGACCCATTTGGTGAAGTAATCCATCGCGACGAGTATCCACGCATGCTTTGCTGACCTGGAAGATGATGTCGATTACGTCCATGGCCCATCCTCTGAACGGCCATGGTTTAGTGACCGAATGAAGTGATTTGGCCAGGACTCTCTGCATAGGCCCATGAATTTGACATTATACACATCCTTGTGCGAACTTAATGCAATCCTTCAATATACTCGGCCAGAAATAACCATGCCGACGAAGCAACTAACGTATCTTGCATATGGATTGTTGAGCTCCGTAAATTCCTTCATGTACCTCTGTAATTGCTTGGGCAGCCTTCTCTGGGCCAAGGCATAATAACAATAAACCGCCCTTACCCTTTCGGTATAATTCATTTTGGTACAGCACATAATTCGTGGCATAAGCCCTTATCCTACGGTCGTGTTTGTCGTTGGGGTTATCGAGATATCGCATGATCGAATTTCTCCAATCGTTCGGTAATACCTCGACTATGCAAACACCTACAGGATCTCCTCGTTCTAACAACGAAGGTAAAGACATGACTCGTGTATGGATCACGCGATCGCGTTAGAGAACTTGTTGATTAACTAAGGCCGGGTGTGATCGTCGTAACACAGGTATTACCCAGCCTAGCTTGCCCCCCAAGAGTTGTGCTTCGGAGGCTATTTGAGCCAGTTTGTTTGCGTCGGTGTTTCAAACTCAAGAGATGTGTTTGAATGTAATGTCGTCGAAAGACTCGGCCAAATAGTTGGCAACCATGTGATAGAGCGCCAGAGTGCACCTCATGCAACGAAAAGTTCCATTGAGTTGGTTAATCACAAGTTCTGAATCGCCGAGGATGAGGACACGGGTTGCCCACAAGTCGTGTAGGACACCAAGGCTGATGATAAGGGCTTCGTATTCAGCCTAATTTTTCGTACAATCAAAATCAAGCTTGAGAGAAAAATACCAGTGGTTGTGATCTAGGGATTGAATGACGATCCCAACACCAGCTGAGACTGAAGTACTAGAGCCATCAAAGTACATCGTCCAATAATTATCACGTGTTTCCATCATGCCGATTTCGACATCATTGCCCACAAAACCGTATGAGGAGGGGTGTTGGGCAAAGAAATTGGCCAACACTGTTCTTTTGATAGCCTTCTGGGGCACATATTGCAAACTGAATTCGGACAGTACCATTGTCCACCTCCCAATTTGGCCTTTTACTATCGACCGATTGAGCATATATTAAATGACATCGGTCTGAGCGATGACCTGAGTGACCGATGGGAGCATGTAATGCCTGAGTTTTGATGTGGCGAAAAATAAGGTTAGGCAGAGCTTCTCGACGGCAGAATAATTGATCTCAGGTGGGTTGAGGCTCCGACTAAGATAAAAAATGGCTTGCTCTCACCCAGAGTCATTATCTTGTGTAAGAAGGCATCCGATGGATTCTTTGGTCGCCGAGATATACAGCTTAAGAGGTTTACCTCGTCGTGGTGGGACAAGGACAGGTGGGGTCGTGAGAGAGACCTTGATTTATGTAAATGCTTATTTGTGTTCCGCACGCCATTCGAATGTGTCAGAATCCTTGAGTTTCAAAAGCGTGGAGAAGGCTCTCATTTTTCCCCCCGAATTGGCAATGAATCGACACAAAAAATTAATCTTGCCGAGCAACGACTGTAGCTATTTCTTGGTCGTCGAGGGTGGAGCGTTGATGATTGCTCGAGCCTTATTTTCATCCACCTCGATACCACGATGATGTACAAGGAAACCTAAAAAATTGTCGGCTGATACGCCGAAAGCTTATTTAGCAGAGTTCATCTTAAGGTTGTGTTGATGCATATGAAGTAAAGCCTGTCGAAGATCATCCAAATGCATCCGTCGATTTTTTGATTTGATTACGACATCGTCAATGTAGACTTCAACGATGGTACCAATTAAATCGTGAAATATAATATTCATAGCCCGTTGGTATGTGGCACGGGCGTTTTTTAGGCCGAACAGCATGACGGCCCATTCATATATTCCGAGTGTCCCCGGGCAACGAAAAGCGATCTTGTGGACATCGGCTTCGGTAATGAAAATCTGGTTGTAACCAGCATGCCTATCCATAAAGGATAAGATCTCATGGTTTGCTGCTGCGTCGATTAACAAATCTGAAATTGGCATTGGATATTCATCTTTAGGAGTTGCCAAATTTAAATTTTGAAAATCAATGCAAATGCGTAAAACACCATTTTTCTTTAAAACTGAGACGATGTTTACCAACCATTAAACATAACGAGCTGTCCGAATAAACCTGACTTTTAAAAGTTGAACGAGTTCGTCTTTTATGCCGAGTTGTACTTTTGTTGAGAATCGTTGAGGTGGTTGGTGGAACGGTTTACACCCAGGTTTGATGCGTAATTCGTGCTCAACGAAGGTTTGATCTAAACCAGGCATCTCATGGTAACTCTAACCAAAACAATCTTTGAATTCCTTGAGCAAATTACACATCTCGGTTTTCATATGTTGAGGTTGACTATCCTCGAGCTCGGCCGGTGCAGCCTGAACCTTGTCTAGTGATAGTACTGGGCCGTTGTCTCACTTGGCCAGAAATTCAACTAAGTTTACGCCCAAATTTGATTGCTTGGAAATAGCATACCAATAAGCCAACAGTCGTTCCATGGTAGATGAAATCACGGCCCGGCGTCTTTCCTGTTTGGCTTCAAACATCAGTGTCGGCAATCAGATCGACCAACCCGAGTCTCGTCAAATCTTGATGTACAGTCTCGATGGCTTTCTGTACTGAAATTTGAGTCGGTCGTCCTTCTTCATTCAAACCCTATAGGGTAATATAGCCGACGTACTCATCATAATATCGGGCCTGAATCATATTGGCTTCGAAAGGCTGATTATCGGTCGGATGAACCACAACTGATTTACCGTCCCAAAAGATAAGAACCTGATATAATGAAGAGGGAATGCAGTTTGTTTGATGGATCCAATCCCGACCGAATGCGGTCATGTGATTGTGACCCGCAATGTTTACCTACAAAGGAAGCACTTCCTTGGTCTGGGACTTGTCGCCGATGAAACTGCTTATGGTTATTCCTGATGGAATGAGTTTGTCGTTAGATCATCGTAGTGCCTTCATGATGGATACGGGCATGATGTTGACCGTCGCCCCACAATCGACGAAAATTTTAGAAATTGGATAACCTTCAATGTGAGCCGTGACAAACAACGACTTCAGATGTTGAAGATTAACTGAAGAAAAGCAGGGAAACGGTTCGGTAAGAGCTACTTTAAGTTTATCCTTTTTGCTCGTTTGTCCATCATCTTCAGTGGCGACGAAATCGACTTGTGCTGCTTCCTCGGCAACCACGTCCCCATCCAAGATATTTGGTTGGTGCGTGGTTGGTTGAAACTCGACAGGTAGAACATGGACAATGCTAATTTCCATATTTTCGAGGATTGAAGGGCCCATTGGATCTTGGTCGTCGTCTTTCAGGTTATCGAGTGCAGTATCATGCTTTGGAGCATCCTCGACCCGATCGTCTTTTGCTTCAGCAGGTACTTGCTCTTGTGGTACGTCAACTGGACCTGTTTCATTCTGGTTGTCGTCCTCAAGCTTGCTCGTTGTTGGGGTTGGATTTTGTCCCTGTAACGTTTTACGGACCCGCTCCTCATAGGTGATTCGGGCGTTCTTTATGTCTAGGTAAACATCCAAATGTGCCACGCGTTCTTTCTCATTGATCGTAAGGCCGAAGAGAGACATAGCCGAGAAGACTTCGAAATAATATCTTAAATACTGAAGGTCTTCAAGAGAAAATAAGAGCTCGGCGGTGTCTATGTCAGTGTATGGGTCGACCTCGAAGTCGAGGACTCGAGCTTCACGTATATGTTCGAACCTAGCCTTCATCACTGGATCAATGGTTTTCTGGATAATCTGTTCAGCATCAGGGCAAGTTAGTGCCAGGTCAAGGGCTTCTTGACACGCCTTGGGTAAGCCGTACAAGTCATTGGCAGAATACTTCTTGTGAAGTTCCTGCATGTACACTAAGGCTTCGCCGAGGAATGGAGGGTGTAGATTCCATCGGACTCTTATTAATGGCTCTTGTGAGGATAATAGAGGAAGTTTACTTTCTGCTTCTTTTCTGAAGTGCTCGAAACGAGCTTTCATTTCCCCATGCCGAATGAGGAGTTTGATACGCTTTTCAGATTCTTCGATCGTGGTCTCAAAATCGTGATCGATTGCCTTCTTGCCTTGAAGTAATTCGGCCATGATTGATAGGGGTTGTTGGTCATCTTCGTTACCTACTGCCTCTTCCAGCTGCCATTTGGTAGCCGAAGTGGCTTGTGCCGCTTGTCAAAGGGCCATACAGTCTATTCGCTTGTGTGAGAGTTATAACTGTACCACCGTTGGTCGCGTGGTTCAGGCAGCTTGAAGGTTTTTTGGTTCGCCGATGAACTTGAGCTGCTAGAGTTGCATGAATAATAATCCTCATTGTAAAAACGCGCGTTGAAATCAAGACGCCGTCTGGCTGAGGATGAGCCATCAATTCGTGTTCAAGGGCCGAGCCTATCAAACACCTTCTAACGTTGGCCTGCGCCGAGCACCTCTGGAGGTGTCGTTGCGGCCGTGGATGGCTATCTTGGTGTTGTAGACCGAGGTGGTTTCTCCTTTGGCTTGGTTAGGACGACACGTGCTTTACAACGCCTGCACAAAACCATCAGTCCATCAACTTCTTCTGGCTGGAGTCTGACATAGGTTCAACTATGGCCGGTCCCGAAAACTCTGTAGGTGGTTTGTTTGAAAATAAATCAAGCTTTGGGACATGTTGTATTGGAACGAACTCGGCCTTCCCTTTCCTTTTGTTTTTGGGCAAATAAGCATCTACTATACCAACTGTCGCTAAAGGGAAGGGATCGACGTCAACGACCATTTGTTTCTCGGGAAATTTGAGCTTGCCTTTATCATTCCAACTTTGAATGGCATCACGGAACACGACACAGTTGTTTGTTGTATGCTTATTCGAGTTATGGTACTTGCAGTATGTTTTGCCGTTTAGCTCTTCGGGCTTGGGAATGTTATGCCCTGGCCGAAGTTTGATAATCTTTGCGAGCAACAACTGATCAAAAATTGCATTGGCCTTGGTGATATAAAAAATGTAAACTTTGATGTTTTAATTGTTTCTTCAGAGGCTGAGCGAGTTTTCAATTACTATTTCTGCCGCATCCACACTGACATATTGGGAATCTTCGCCTTCGGCAGATGCATAACTAATCATGGAATAGATAATTGTATTGCTCGACATGTTGGGCCAGTTCATACATATCTCGGAAGTTTACCCCCAAGAATTTCTTTTTGTATTCCACGTCCAAGCCGTTCAAAGCGATTCTAACGAACTCGACTTCAGGGAGAGGTACTCGGCACCAATTTCTTGCCGACTTGAACCTTGTTAGATATTCCATTAGTGACTCGTCGGATGCTTGAGCCATCCTGGCCAATGATGAAACTGACATCTTCATTCCCGGCCGATAGAATTGTTCATGGAATTTTTCGACTAGTTCCTCCCAACTTTGGATCGAGTTAGGCGGGAGGTTGATGTACCAGGCGAATGCTGAGCCTTGTTAACAAAAAGTTGAATAGCCGTAGTTTATGGAAGTCACTATTAACATCTCCACATTGCGTAGTGAACCGAGCCACATATTCTAACGAGGACAGGGACGATTCTCCAGCAAAAAGGCTGAAGTCTGGGATTTTAAAGCCTTTAGGATATTCAAACTTCTTGACATAGGCTGGGTATTGATGAATGAATTTCGGGAATTTTGGCTTTTTTTTTAAGGCCAAATCGATCATTCTTTGGACTTCAACTAAATCGACGGATGTTGCTTCCGCCGTTCGATCGAATTCGTCCTCCTTGCTATTTGATCCACCCTTTTTTTTACAAATCAATCATCTTAAACCGAACAGATCCTGTCTCGACCGGTGATGCTGGTATTAAATTATTTTTTGGAATAGACTGTATGGATCGATCGGCAAGTCCAATATTCTGGGTATTGCTAACCAGGACCTCGAGCAATCTAGTATGCACGGCGCTATAACCACGCACTTCCTCGTGTATCCCTTTTATTTCACGGCTAAAAGTTTGCTCAAACTATTGAGATTGTTCCTCAAGTCGTCTTCGAAAAAACGACCTGGTTGGTGGATCAAAGGCTTCGCCACCGTCCTTGTCACAATCCTCTACTATTCCTTCGACCAAAATTCCTTTTGTTGCTCTGGTGGTGATCTCCGCATCACGAGCCTGTCTGCCGAGGATGATTTCCCTTTCTCGGCGTGTTGCACTTGTGGCTTCAGGTGTGACGACAGCATGAAGATTATGTGTATGTGGTAAGCCATCCTGATCTGGGCTTTGAACTATAGGTGGAAGGTTAGTCGCTGATTTACCCATTTCTGCTTTCTTTTTTATTGACCGTGTCTCAATGGTCATGAACATCGTAGCTTTAGCACTGGGTCCCACTGAGCGTGCCAAAATGTTGACCCGAAAAACTACCAAACCTACGTGGTGCTCAGGCCGAGTAATTAATAAGCTAACTACGTCCTTCGGTTGTGTGCTGGGCGTGCCAACTCGTAGGCCGAGCTCGGTCGGGGACTAAAATGTGTTGCGTGGCGTTGGGCGCGCTGTTGACCGATCTTGCGACTACGGTCGAGGAATGAACACGTATCGGCCTTTGGGTTCTAGAGCCTGAAGACAAGGCTGCTAATTCTGCGAAGTTCAATATCAAATTCAGCTTTCAATGTGCCGAATGTAGTAACTTGGTAACACCTCACTTCGCCGAGAAGGCTGATGAGATGACCTCTGCCAACAAAGACTCGAAAATCTTTGTCGACCGAGACTTGGATAAATAACCAGTCGGTCTCGAAGCAGTGTTGTTTATCCAAACTAAAGGTGATCTTCGGTCGGTTGGTTTTTTATGCGATAGTGCTGTTTATCCAAACTAAAGATATCACCGGTTGCCTTCACAGTGCTGTTTATCCAAACTGAAGATGTGTTGGGGAGAAAGGGGGAGAATGATAGATTTCTCAAGGTTGTTGAGAGGTTTCGCGTAGAGCGAGTTTGCGCAGGGCAGTTTTGTGTTGAATTGGAGAGGGTGAGAACGATGCACCCCTTCTCTATTTATAATCGCAAATCTCCTCATAGCCGAACTCAGATTAGGACTCTTTAACCTAATCCAACTAGGTCTCGGTCAATCCTTCCTCTATTAGGACTTCGAACCAGCCTCTTTATCATGCCATGTTCACTTCTCAAAACTCCGCATCCTCATCCTATTGAGACTCCTTATTATACTAGGATTCGACTTACCCCATCAATCCGTCTCACACTAGGACTCGGCCGTTCTTAACTGGGCGGCCCATAATAACCAGACAACCCACGATGATTCTAGAAACACACTACCGGGCTGAGAACAACTCCCAGCTCGACCCAAATTAATATTTTAAGGGAAGAGATCTCCATTTTTTTTAATGAAGATTAGTTATGGGGCCCACACTATATCGAACTTCAACGATCTGAACCGTCTATTTTTCAAGTTGCACCTCATATATCATCTTTACAAAATATTAGCGAAATCAGAAATATTTGAGACATCTAAGTGAGTTCAAAATTTTTTGTTTTATAAGAAACAATTAAATTTCATTGTGATAATTAAATGCAAATAATTTCGGATAGAATTAAAATTTTGCAAAAATAATCTATGAATCAAGACTTATAAAATAAACGTTCGGATCGTTAAAATTTAACATGGAATAAATTCCACGATTAAATCCTATTTTTTGATAAAAGTGGGATCCCTTTACTTAAAGCGCTTCTTTCTTTCTCCTTGAAATCGTGGCTGGTAATGTAGTTATCCAGTGGTAGGCTGTTACTTTTCGATTTACAATCATTGGTTTTGGAGTATTTATTGTGCATGTTTCTATGGATTTTTGGCAGATATTAAAAAGAAAGCATTAATTTTTGGTCTTGTAGCCGAGATGCAATGATATTTTGGGACTCGTTTGAAGTGTTTTTAATATTGCTGAAAATGATTTTGGTGAAAATATTTTCAGAACAATCTTTAGTAGAAAATAAGTGAATCTTGAAAAAATACTTAAAGTGTTTCGTGTAAGAAGTGCGCTTTTAATCATTTTAAAAGCATTTTCAAACCTACTTATAGTTTCATGCTCTATGAACTCAGAGTCCATTTCTTTCTCCTTTTTCTTCCCGACCCTTTTTGATCTGTCATAGATCTATTTATGTGGCGCCATTTTTGCGTGATTGCATTGCCAAATCGAACTACTGCATTAAGGTGTAATAGACTGGTTTGAGTTGATTATGGTATGCTTTATCTCAACCCTAAACCCTACACATGTTCTTCTCAGAGCAATATGATGACGCCACAAA
>JAOEHR010000109.1:14378784-14390488 GCA_025448175.1 Aronia arbutifolia
CACCGACATATGGCTTTGCTAATTGGCCTCATATTTTCCTAGCTTCTAGTATATTCTACAAATGCCCACCGACATGCTTGCTAGAGTTCTCTAGCAAAATCCCATGCATATTAACTATCCAAAACCAGAGTTTGTAGGTGACATGCATTTCTGGCTTAGGTAATATAGTTCACATCTATGTTTCAAGGGGGAGCATATTTACTCACTGCCATAAACTATGTTGTATGCTCACCATACATCTTATCATGTGCCACATGTCCTTTCACTTAACATTGGTTAATTTTTTCAAAATTGAAAAAGTAACATTTAATGTGAAAGGTAACTAGAGTTAGGTGAAAGGACATGTGGCAAATGTTTTGGTGTATGGTGAGCATACACCATAGTTATGGTGGTGAGCGAAAATGCTCCCGTTTCAAGGTGGGGATTTACCCCTGTTCACTATGACTGCCTGTTTCAGTAATATATAATTTGGAGCGACCAAGGGCCTTTTCTTGTATATCCTACTTGTTCGACGATCCTTCTCTTTCTCCTTTAATCCTGCCATTTGCAATTTGGATGGCGAAAGTACACCTAGAGGTTTGCTTGTTAGCTTGGATTATTTCACATAGGTGGGCGAACCTGAGTTTAGGGAAATTCTTTCGCTGCATTTTAAAAAAAAATTGGAATGTAGCTGTTACTAGTATCCTTTGTTTCTTTCCTTATTCTCTGTTGTTTTTAAAGTTGTTGGTGCTGTTTGAGTTCTGCAGTTCTTAGCTCCAGTAAACGTCTTGTCCATTCTTTTGTACCTGTTTCTCCTTTCTTAATAAACTTTTCTTTTTAATATAGAAAATAGTATTTTGAAAGAAAAATGAACTAATCATGATTTTCGATTGAGAGAAAAAAAAAACACATTTAAGAAGCAAAATATGTGAAGGAGACTAGGTATAATGGAGGCTTATTAGAAAAGGAAGGGAATAAAGAAAGTGAGCAAATTTTAGTTTTTGAATTACTAGATATAGTAGTATTCATATATTTTCTTAAGCTGAATAGTTTTGTACCTATTGTGGAAAGCATTGTCCAGATCGGATATAACTGTTTGCTCTTGCCTTGTATTTCCTTGCATAACTTCTTTTGAGTTTTTCACTCATTCTTCCACGGTTTTATACGTAATCTTTACAGCAAGGTTTCTATGTGTCCTCATATCTACTTTGTATTTTGATGTAGGCATTTTGGATATTGTTTTAAACTTCCCGGGATATCATAGGTGGAGGTTCACTGATGTACTGCGAAATATTCTCAAGATAATTGTTAGTCTTGCGTGGGCAATCATTCTTCCACTGTTTTATGTGCATTCCTTCAATAATGCCCCTAAACAAATCATGGATGTACTGTCATTCCTTAAGAATGTGAATGGTGTTCCTCCTTTATACATCATGGCGGTTGCAGTATATTTGCTGCCAAATTTACTAGCGGCATTTTTGTTCCTTTTCCCGCTGTTCCGACGATGGATTGAAAACTCAGACTGGCATATCATTAGGTTCCTCCTGTGGTGGTCACAGGTATTTCTGTTTCCTTGATCACCGTTTTGCAAAATTTGTACTATATTTTACTTGGGTTTGACTTCACGAATAGCAGTCTGTTATGAAATAGTCTTTTGATTAATGCTAGCTAATGGTAGACCATACCAGTGCATGAGACCAAAAGTACCATGTGGTATCTAAAATCCATTTACCTAGTCATATTCAGCCATATGATTAATCCTTGTATGAAACCAAGATCTTGGAGTTAATGAAAAGTTTTTTTTTTGTTTTTTTTTTTGTTTTTTTTGTGGTAAAGGCTACAAATTCTACCTGTTAAGAACTAATGTACTTAAAGAGTTTTGCACCTACTCTTTGCATAAAAACTAATTGCTTATGGACTATGCTGTAAAAAGGTTTTGATTAATCTTTATCTTTCTGCAGCCAAGAATCTATGTCGGGAGGGGAATGCATGAAAGTCAATTTGCCCTTATTAAGTGAGTTTGATGAGGAACAAGCACCCAATTTCATCCTAACTATATGGCTTAGCTTCTTTTTATCTTTTGGGGTTGGTTGTTTGAGTTTTGCGTGTGTTCTGATTTCCTATGCAATTTGCAGGTATACTATTTTTTGGGTGCTGCTTTTGGCTTGCAAGTTTACAGTTAGCTATCTTATCCAGGTGGGAGTTGTCAAATAACATTTTTGTGATATTTTAGATTCTTTTTATGAATTAGATTTTAATAATTGTGTTCTTAATTTTCTGCCTGTCCTGTTTCCAGATAAAACCTTTGGTGAAGCCAACTAGAGACATTATGAACATTCGTCGTGTAGATTATGAATGGCATGAATTTTTCCCTAATGGTAATCATTTCTATTGCTTTAATCTTTGCATGATTTTCAACTTGTGGTTTTATGCTAAGTAATCCTTTATTGATGCAGCTCAAAACAACTATGGAGCAGTTGTGTCACTTTGGGCACCAGTAATCTTGGTCTGAATCTTCCCCATGATTGAATCAATATCTTGAAAGTTTTCTGAGTTTTTCAGGATGTAACTATGTTATATTAACTTTAATAAACCATCTCATACTTTTTCATGAATTCAATGCAGGTTTATTTGATGGACACTCAAATATGGTATGCTATCTTTCAGACTTTGTATGGTGGTGTTGTTGGGGCATTTGATCGCCTAGGAGAGGTGATCCTTCAATCTCTGTCTCGTCCCTGCTTCTCTCTCCCCCCAACTATTTTCCCTAATTTGAAAACTATCTGTTAGCTCTTGTCTCATATTGTGTATTCATGAAATTATACGTCTGTTAAGATAAAACTGTCTGACTTCTGTTCTCTGTCATTCATGAAATTATGCACATTTAGAGATAGAATTGTCTGACTTCTGCTGTGTCATTCTTTATTACTGAACACGATACCTTGGCCAATTTATCTAGTTTTGTTTTTAATTGCCAAAAGAAAAGTCATAGGTAAATGTTGTACCATTCTAGCACTTCTGTATTTGGGTTTGAGAATTGAATCTTTGTCTAAAATTTCAACACCATCTGTTGTATTGTTCCCATATCAATTTGCCAAAGACTTTTTCGAGAGAAATTAACATGGATCATATTCTAAACCAAATAAAGTTTATACTTATCTGCTCAAATATATGTTGCTTAAGACAATCATGTAGTTTACTCTATTGAAGGCTTTATTCAAGACATGCTTTTTTTTAGATCTCTTTACAAACATCAAGAATATGACTATCATCAAGGTGTATTTTAATTGAACAATAGTCCATATATGCCTCATCTTTACTTTGTCTTGGATTGTTATTCATATATTTTTCTCCTTTTACAGATTCGGACACTTGGTATGCTGAGATCACGGTTCCAGTCTCTACCCGGTGCATTCAACACATACCTAGTGCCTTCAGATAAGTCAACAAAAAGGGGATTCTCTTTCTCAAAGCGTTTTGTGGAGGTTGATTAATTTTTTTACAACTTTCATACTTAAGTAAAACCTTTAAGCACACTTATAATTAGCACACATATATAGCATTTAAGATTTCGTGGCTATAGATTACAGCAAGCAGGAGAAGTGAAGCTGCAAAGTTTGCTCAGATGTGGAATGAAGTGATATGTAGCTTCCGTGAGGAAGATATCATAAATGACAGGTAACGCTCACCAACATAATTGTATTATTCATTTATTCAGCCTCTTACTCATCATGAGGTACAAACTAAACTGGGTTCTTTTACTTCAGGGAAATGGATTTGCTGCTAGTTCCTTATTCATCAGATCCCAGCCTGAAGATAATTCAGTGGCCACCCTTCTTGCTTGCTAGCAAAGTCAGTACCGTTCTTTTAAAGTCTTGTTTAAGTTACTTGGTTTTATTGTTGACTTTGTCTACCTTTACAGATCCCAATAGCATTAGATATGGCAGTTCAATTTAAATCGAAGGACTCCGATCTCTGGAAGCGGATATGTGCAGATGAATATATGAAATGTGCTGTGATTGAATGTTATGAATCTTTCAAACATGTCCTTAGTACTCTGGTAGTTGGAGAAAATGAGAAAAGGTCCGTACTGCTGCATAGTGTTTCGTTTTTTAATATTAGTGTTCAATTTCTGTAATACCCAAGCATAGGATAAGACTGATATTTGGGCCTTTACAATTGCATGCTAACAGTATTTAGAGCCTCTAGTGTTTGCTAAAATCTTGCCATCATTCACTCCTTTACAATTTCTGTAATAATTTTTTGGCTAATCAGTAGTGTCCTATATAGTTGATGCTTTCCTATAATTGAGGTTCTGATAGTATAATATAAGGCTATACTTGAAAGGAAGTGTGTTCAATTTCTTCATTTTTTTTTTGTTAAGCAGGAGATTATTCAAGAACAATTGTGTATTCATCATATTTTTTATCATTGCGAAAAATTCTGATCGGGTTATTATCTGACAGGATAATTGGCATCATCGTGAAGGAAATTGAAAGTAACATTTCCAAGAATACATTTCTCGTAAATTTTCGAATGGGTTCTTTGCCCACTCTTTGCAATAAATTTGTAGAGCTTGTGAGGATCTTGGTGAGTCATATGTGAAAGAATAATTAATTTTTGCAGTATGTGCTTGTTTTGGCTATTATCTTAATAGAAACTTACCACTTTCTTTCATGTTGCAGAAAGATGGTGATTCATCCAATCGATCTTCAGTGGTGTTGTTGCTTCAAGATATGCTGGAAGTAGTCACTCGGGATATGATGGTGAATGAGATCCGGTCGGTAAACTTTAGTAACATAATATTTGGATGAAAATATTTAATTTGTTTAGTTAAAAAGTCATAATGCTTGGATGCTTTGCCTTAAATCTTAACAGTTCTTGTATTTCCTCATGTGATATTTTGTAGAGAGTTGGTTGAAGTTGGTCATAGTAGCAAGGACGCTGGAAGGCAACTTTTTGCTGGAACTGATGCAAAACCTGCAATATTATTCCCTCCTCCAGTTACAGCACGGTGGGAAGAGCAGGTAAGTGTATAGAACTACTCAATAATTTCAAAGTCAATTGTTTTTCAGAAACAATCCTATGATAGTTAATGCTATAAAAATTGTATGAAGTTGACACACTTTTCGCTGATTACATTTCAGATAAGCCGCCTCCATCTTCTGCTAACAGTTAAGGAATCTGCCATTGACGTACCAACAAACCTAGAAGCACGTAGAAGGATTGCATTTTTTACAAATTCATTGTTCATGGATATGCCACGTGCTCCCCGAGTCCGTAAAATGCTTTCATTCAGGTTTGTTATGTTCATACATATGAGCTATTGTGCTTAGGGCATATCTGAGTTCCATTAAGTCAATTCTTCCTTAAACCAAGTTGTTAGGGTCTCATTTTGCTGGTGGAAAGTCCATCTGCTTACTTATATTTCCATCATTAGATATGGGGTCTTTTAGTGTGTGCATCTCTAAATTATTGGAGCATTAGAAAGCGTCATGACTTACAAAATGACCAAACGTTCCGATTACTTTATTTGGTTTCTCCTTTTGATGTTTAATCAGTGGGAGCAGTGAGTTTTGTAATTTGTTTTTTCCTTTCTACGTTCAATAGAAAATTATGAAACCTTTGGGTTTTCTGACGGGCCAATGTCCTGAATAACAGGCCAAGGTTTTCAGGCTTCAGATGTCTTTTCCATAAAATAATTTCTATTTTACATTGTTGCCCATTGACAGCATCATGACCCCATACTATAGTGAGGAGACTGTGTATTCCAAATCAGACCTTGAGATGGAAAATGAAGATGGTGTATCAATCATATACTACTTACAGAAGATTTTCCCAGGTTAGTAAAACTATCTTGTAACATGCTCGACTCTTTTGAAGTCTATGTGTGAATGATTTGACAGCCATTTTGTGACTTTTCTAGATGAATGGAATAACTTCATGGAGCGCCTTAATTGTAAAAAGGATAGTGAAATATGGGAAAATGAAGAAAACATTTTGCATCTTCGTCATTGGGTCTCCTTACGAGGACAAACTCTCTGCAGGACTGGTATTTGATTATCATCTTCTTCTTTATGAAGTGTTATTTCTGGTACTAATTGTTTTGATGTTGCAGTTAGAGGAATGATGTATTACCGACGAGCACTGAAGCTTCAGGCTTTTCTTGACATGGCTACTGAAACCGGTAAGACTAGGAGCATGGTACCTTTTTTCTCCCATAATGTTTAACTAGTTATCAAAATAAAAGAAATCAACGTATGTGAAATATAGTGCCATCATGCCTAAGATCTCCACCTTACTCAAGTATGCAAAGAGCGCATAATCTTTTCCATTTTCATTTTTTCACTCTTTTGATGGTATGCAGTCGAGTGTCTAATGAAGTTGTTATAGTGGAGGTAAATATGTTGGTTACTAATTATTTTAGTTATAAGTAGATATACTAGATGGCTACAAAGCAATCATGGTTCCACCAGAAGAAGAAAAGAAAAGCCAGAGATCCCTTTATGCTCAATTAGAAGCAGTGGCTGACCTTAAATTCACCTATGTTGCTACCTGCCAAAACTATGGCAATCAGAAACGCAGTGGAGATCGACGTGCAACAGACATCTTGAATCTGATGGTTAAGTATGAATCTGTCTGATAAGTCAAAATATTTTTGCAATTTCATTTCTTAAATTAGTGTCTCTGAGCTCGTTTTCTTGAAGAATCTTATCCCTTGTTGTTCCCTTATAGTAATCCCTCTCTTCGGGTTGCATATATCGATGAAGTTGAAGAGAGTGACGCTGGTAGTGGAAAGGTTCAAAAGGTTTACTACTCTGTCTTGGTCAAAGCTGTTGACAATCATGACCAGGTAATCACTTCACCTTATAACAGAACCGCCATGTTCACCATGTTGCTTTTTGTAGCTAAAACACTAATTATTTTTCTAAATTTCCAAAGGAAATATATCGTATAAAATTGCCTGGTTCGGCAAAGATTGGAGAAGGAAAACCTGAAAACCAGAACCATGCTATAATTTTTACTCGAGGAGAAGCTCTTCAGGCCATTGACATGAACCAGGTGAAACCTTTAGAAGTCTTGAATTATGATAAGTTCTATTTTAATTTTTCAGTCCAACTGAGATGTACTTTTCCAATCTCTTGTAGGACAATTACTTAGAAGAAGCTTTTAAAATGCGAAACCTTCTTGAAGAATTTAATGAGGACCATGGAGTGCGTCCACCTTCAATTTTAGGTGTTCGTGAGCATATCTTTACTGGAAGGTTTGTTACTTGTTGGCTTTTTCTTTTTATTTTTAATTAACAGATGGAGATTGTATTGTTACGTTTATATCCTGTACTTCTAAGACATCTGATTTGTATTCTATGTTAACTGCAGTGTTTCTTCATTGGCCTGGTTTATGTCAAATCAAGAAATGAGCTTTGTAACTATAGGTCAAAGAGTTCTTGCAAGACCTTTGAAGTATGTTTTCTCGTCCACTATTTAACTCTTTAAGTAATCCAAGGCAAATGTTTAGAAAGATCTGAATCATTTTTATATTAGAGCAGTACCTTTTAGTCCGGAAGAATTATTCAGATTAGACTTAATTAATAAATGAGTGTTGCCATACTTTGGAGGTGTGTTGCATCTGTTGATATAAGTAAAAGATGGTGATCTCAATTATGTAGGGAATTTGTTTATAAACCAATGTATTCCGGTGAACTATCTAACCTCTCTCATGTTACTCTTTTTCCCTAGTCCCCTTTTCTAGTCCATCTTGAGGTCACAGTGTTTCTTTTTCTTTAACCATGTTGAACACGTAGGCCTCAGTTACAGACGAAATTGGAACTAAGATTCATATCTCTGTTCTAAAATGAAATTCATATGATATATATTTGATTTAAATAAGTTTTTAAGTCATGTACTTATTATCTATTTGTTTCAGGATTCGCTTCCACTATGGACACCCAGATGTCTTTGATAGAATCTTCCACATTACTCGTGGTGGCATGAGCAAGGCTTCCCGTGGCATCAATCTTAGCGAGGACATCTTTGCTGGTAACATTTGTGGATACAACACACACATGCACGAATGAATGTGTGTATGCAGGAGAACACAGACTAATATCTGCTTTATGACATGAGTACTTGCTGTGTAGGATTTAACTCAACATTAAGGCGAGGGAATGTTACTCACCATGAGTACATTCAAGTTGGGAAGGGTAGGGATGTTGGGCTCAACCAAATCTCTCTATTTGAAGCTAAAGTTGCTTGTGGTAATGGAGAGCAGACGCTTAGCAGGGATATCTACCGCTTGGGGCACCGTTTTGACTTCTTTCGCATGTTGTCCTGTTATTTTTCGACAATAGGGTTTTATATCAGCGCAATGGTAATCTGTCCTTAACTTTTACCTTTATTTTCTGTTTTTAGTGTAAAATGTTACTCTATTTGTTTATTCATATTGTCATTCTTCAGTGAATTCATCCTTGAATATGTTGCGAAATAATTTCAATGAACTGAAATCCTAGATGTCATGTTACATCAAGTTGATTCATTTAATATTGATGGGCTGTATCGAATAAAATTACTGTGAATTTCTCATGCTTCTTACTATTTAGAGCCCGAAGTGTTAGAAAATGTTGGTAGCTTTATTCCATTGACAAACACAAGTAATTAGCATTTATATCATCGAGCCCTTGGCAGCATAGATGGCTACGTTACTTAAAATACTAGGTGGTTGAAACTGTACAGAACCGATATCTGTGGAAGTCTGGTTCAGTATTATTTGATAAATAACCATGGAAATTTTGTCCCTATTATCCACATGTTATGCTTTGCAGTCCTACATTATCCTTGATTATGATCTCTCACTCAGCCATCACATTTCATGGTAAAACTATATTACGCGAGTCCAATATTGGAAATCACAATTCTTTGTGTAATGGGAGAAACTGATCTTTCTCTGTTCAGTTCCTCAAAAAAAGTTTTGCATTTTCATTTTCTTGCTAACATGAACGTTTTCTTGTAATGCAGTTGGTTGTCCTTACGGTCTATGCTTTCTTGTACGGAAGACTTTACTTGTCATTAAGTGGAATGGAGAAGACAATTGTGAACTATGCCGCCACCAGGGGAAATAATGTTCTACAAACAGCCATGGCTTCACAATCTGTTTTCCAATTAGGTCTTTTAACTTCCTTGCCCATGATCATGGAAATTGGACTAGAAAGAGGGTTCAGAACTGCATTAGGGGACATGATAATCATGCAGCTGCAACTAGCATCTGTTTTCTTCACCTTCTCTCTCGGTACAAAAGTTCATTATTTTGGCCGAACAGTGCTGCACGGCGGGGCTAAATACAGAGCAACTGGCCGTGGCTTTGTTGTCCGGCATGAAAAGTTTGCCGAGAACTACAGGATGTACTCAAGGAGTCACTTTGTGAAGGGCCTCGAACTTATGGTACTGCTTATAGTTTATCAGATATATGGTTCGGCTGTAAAAGGCACAATATCATATATCTTTGTCACATTCTCCATGTGGTTCTTAGTGGTTTCGTGGCTGTTTGCTCCCTTCCTGTTTAACCCTTCGGGATTTGAATGGCAAAAGATAGTCGAAGATTGGGATGATTGGACAAAATGGATAAGTAGCCATGGTGGTATTGGTGTGCCAGCGACCAAGAGCTGGGAGTCTTGGTGGGATGAGGAACAAGAACACCTCCACCACACGGGGGTTTTGGGACGATTTTGGGAGATTGTTCTTGCTCTGCGCTTCTTTCTCTTCCAATACGGAATTGTGTACCATCTAAATGTGGCCAGGGGTGATAAAAGCATCATGGTAAACATCATTCCGTTTCTTATTTACTGCCGTATTTGTCTTCTCTCTAAAAAGAAGCAACAAGTTCCATATTCTTTGAAGCTTACCAGCCTGTTCAGAACTCCTTGTCTGCTTGCCAAATCTCTTTTATTAACTGGAATAAATTTTTTTTTTTGTATACAATTGCAGGTTTATGGTCTGTCATGGCTGGTCATTGTCGCTGTGATGATCATCCTAAAGGTTAGTATTCAAGCTTCTAATACTTTCTGGTTGCAAGTGATGTTTTCACATCTCAAAAAATTTATTCCACTGACTGGTGAACTTTCACATCGAAATCTTAGGTTGTGTCAATGGGAAGACAGCGGTTCAGTGCAGATTTCCAGCTGATGTTCAGGCTTCTCAAGTTGTTCCTGTTTATTGGATTTGTTGTCACTATTGGAATGCTTTTCGCTTTCCTCAGTCTTACTGTTGGCGACATCTTTGTGAGCTTATTGGCCTTCTTGCCTACTGGATGGGCGCTACTACTGGTACATGCCTCATACGAATCTTAAACCTACTTTGCTTTTCTATAATATCCAGAGTTTTTCTGTTGTCGTCAGCTTTTTCTACATGTTAATGTTTGCATACACTGCTGGTGTTGTTGCATGATGAGCAGATGTCTCAAGCGTGCAAGCCATTGGTGAAGGTCCTTGGAATGTGGGGATCTGTCAAAGCTCTAGCAAGAGGGTATGAGTACGTGATGGGGCTCGTCATCTTCACACCAGTAGCTGTTCTTGCATGGTTCCCATTTGTCTCAGAGTTCCAGACCAGGCTGCTATTCAACCAAGCTTTCAGCCGAGGGCTCCAGATCCAGCGTATTCTTGCTGGTGGGAAGAAGCACAAGTCAGACTAAACCCATTGCCGTATTTATCGACCTAGCTAGCTAGAGAGATAAAAAAAGGAGGTGACGACAAATTTGGAGACTTCTAAGTCATGAAATGAGTCCATACATACATACATACATATTCCGTGGCATGTAAGTGACGTGTGTATTACATGAAACCGAAATGTACTATTAGAAAACATATATCACATAATGTGTTTTGTAGTAACAAGTGGTGAATCTTTGTTTAGTACTTGAAAGAAAGGATAGATGAGAGGAAGGAGGGAGAAGTGAAGGAGATCAACTCCAAGACTCCTTGTGTTAGACTGCAAAAGAAAAGTTTCAATGCAATTAATTACCTTCACTATCCTCGCATCCCACACATACTTTTTTAAGATTCAATAGCTTCCAATTAAAATGTTGGGGGACCCTTTGATCAAGCGCAACTTGAACTTTGAGACGATTAACTCCCCTTGTTCGTTTTCTGTACCAGACTTTGAGATACCTCGAAAGAAAAAACTTGTCTAATTAGGAGATACTAGAAAAGCTGCCCGCCTTTGCTATGGATTTTGAAATCATTATCCACAATAGACATGAATAATTTGCACAAAAAGATGCACTACAAAAGTGGTACGGACGGAATCACACCCTAAAATGCACCAATGCAGATATCAATACATTGAGTAATCACAAAATTTATCGCATATTATTATAAAGTGGCAGACTGAGTTCCTGAGTTTGAAAATCCTCCTTTCGTCACTGTCTCACTACTATAATTACAACTACTACTATTTCGTTTTCCAATTGGTACTACTAATAATTTTTTTTCTTGGTCAGAAAAATTAGTATTAAAACTTAGCCTCTATCTTTTAAGGGCATTTATTGACTAAAGGTTTGTTACCATCTGTCATGCCACCTAAAATTACAAAAACTAAGATCTAAGGTTATACAGATAAACTACAGCTATTTCAAAAGATATCTATTTTCATATTTCTCGTATAATGTATATACATAAGATTATGATAGTCTAGTAATGGAAAAATAGACTTAGGCCTAGTTTAGTATTAGACCT
>JAOEHR010000109.1:14833304-14843824 GCA_025448175.1 Aronia arbutifolia
AAAATCTCTCCACCAAGGAAACCAACTAAGAAGTCAAAATCCAAACCCAAATAGGACACCAAAATCAAATAGGTAACACAAGCCTAATTTTTTGCATCATCCTAATTTTGAGCCGTAAAACCCAACATTAGGAGGAAAAGACCTCCTGTGATTGGGTTGCTTGCCACCGCCCCGCCTCCAAGGCCGCCTAGGCGCGCCTTGGGGTGAGTTTTTTAAAATACTGATCATAATCAGTAACAGCCTAGAAGTTCATAATCACAAAACCAAAAAACATATATATACCACTTCAACCATATAAGCTACAATTCCTTATCATAACAACTCACACTTCATTTCCTACCAATGCAGAAACAGTAAAGAATATGATTGACGCAAACCTGAATGTAGGAACCTTAAGGGGCTGCAAAACATGAAATGCATTTGCAAATGCTGTCAATATCTGCAACATAGACAACCAACATTAGTGATTCAACAGAGGCAAAAAGCCAAAAGAGACCCCAGAGGTCCAGACCTGAAAGTTAGCACCATCAATCACAGGATCCAAAGAACCAAGGTCTAGAAGCCAGTTAACAATCAATCTAAAATACGGTCTTGGGTTGAAAGATCCTTTTTTCTCCTCTGCATCCTTTTGAATGAATCTCACCATGACTGCTAAAATCTGCCAAGTGTCAAACAATCAGCCACAAGAGTTATTGACTAATAAAAAAAAGAGATTCAATCAAACCAAAAATTACTTTGTGCTCACCTTAGACAAGAGAAATAGTTTATTTGATCCCTGCACCAACAGACAATCCATAGTTAAAATTAGGTCCAGGAATCATAAAGAGCATAAAACGTATTCACACAGGAATAATTACCTTCAAAATTAAGAAAACAAGTTTAGCATAGATATCAATAGCAAGGAAGGAGAAATTCGGCACTTGTTGAGGTGTTTGCAGTGTCCCTGGAATTGTCATCTCAGAAGATAGGCAATGTGCAACAGATAGCTCCTGAAAATTAGTAAAAGAAAATATGTTTTATATCACTAAGTATCATTCTGAAAGCAAACCAATTTAGGAATTGAGAACTCACAGTGAGCACACGGAAAAACCGGTCTGTCATATCATCCCCTTTCAGCAGACCATTTTGATGCAGCTGCAAGATAAAATGGGTATAAGCTGCATCGTTTGCACCAGGAAGTTCACAAATCCGGTACCACTCTGCAAACAGCATTGACACCTACAAGATATCCAGAGAAGTCCAACCACTTTAGAGAAACATTGTATGTACCACTCCATATACAGATAAAACTCCATTTGTACTCACAAATTATCTAAAGATCTCATTCATTTATCCACCTAAAATATAGATCCTCCCACTCTTTTAAATTTCAAATTCTCAATCTCCCAAGAATATGTATCAAGCAATAATATGACAGACTATGTAAAAGGAAAAAAGCAACAGGAGAACAGCATTCCCACTCCCACAAAAAAATTAAAATAATAATAAAAGAAACATGCAAAAACAGGCATTCTTCTGTAAATATACATTGCAACTAATATTTCTATTTAATATCCTTATAATCTAACAATGTGAGGCTTATGAATATAAATAATTGTGTACAGATACCTGCTCACGGAATCCAGGAGGATCTGGTTCGACAGATTCCACATTACTAAAGTCTTCCCTGCTCACCGGAGAGTGAACAGAAGCCTGTTACAACCAAAGCAAAATATCAGTTGGCGCTGGAAAAAATACACAGATAATAAAGATTTCTCCACCGACCTTTTTATCCTTAGATATTCTGCCCTTGTCCTCTTTTCCTACAGTAATAGCAGATGGAGCACCCACAATAGAAGCAGGATACTTTACTATTTCAACCAGCTGCTGTAGCGACTCAGGAAATCCAGGCTTTGCAGCGAGCTGTGTATCAGCAGAAGAGGTAAACGGACAGTACTTAAAATAAACACGAACAATATATTTTTTCTTTTACACAAACCTTTGCCAATGTGTCAACAAGATTTTGAAGTTCTGATATAACTTTAGATTCTTCAATCACCAAATATTGGAGAAGGGAAATTGAAAACTCAGTTGCAGGCTCTGCATATTTTAAGAAATTGGTGAGTTACAACTCTAGAAGTATTAATCAGTGATTCAGTATACAACACACAGCCATTTTACTTACTATTTCTGCCCCCATCAATGAGTTTTGCCATTTGAACATTGTACTCTGCAAGATTTAGTAATTCACTGTGAATAAGGCCAACAGTAATATCTTTGTTAAACTTCCGCTCTTCATCAGAATAAATAACCTGCATGAAGTTGCAAACCAAGAGATTATAATGGGAAAACATGAAGGCCAGAAGCCTCGGAACAATATCTATCGTGATTTTGTAAGTTTCTAACTAATATGAAGGTGACATAATTATATATTCATAGTACCTACAAATGAAAACTCAGAAATTTATAAAGTTTTGCTCAACTAGAAAAGATAAAATGTGACCAAATATTTAAAGATCATCAAGGCAAACAAATTATAACAAGAAAATTTGGTAACCCAATATGATCCCAAACCCAAAACAATAAATAGATCAGTTTTAAAAGAAGATAAGTGGCTTTCCAGTCAACAATAGTTATCTCAGAACACAAGTACAATAGCGCATACCCAACTAGTGAGCTCCTTAACAACAAGCTTGCAAACATCGCGAATAGCTGTCAGCATTGCAATATGAGCACTGACGTGAGTATGGTTCGATGCATTCTCATATAAACCCTTGAAAACCTGTATCAAGATTAAAAACAAGCATCATTTATCAGAGAGATAAATTTTCTTCCTAGGTTTAATTAAAGCAATTTCTTGACATCAACAGAGAAAACTCCAAGAGCATCCAAGTTAACTGCAGTGATTAACTATTCAAACAAATAAATAAAGCTTCACATGAAGGGTAGCACTGACTTTTTGAGCCACAGCCAAGGCAGCCTCATCTCGACTAACACATCTGAGTATAATCTCAGGAACTTCACCAATTACTCCCTGGATAGACATATAAGTCAAAGAACACTCAACTCATGTGAAATATGTACGCCAATGTATGCATACATGTAAATATGTATAATGTATGAGCACAGAAAGGAAAATACTACCAATCTAGTTCAAATTAGATGCATATCGAGAATATCTTTCAAGTTCACAATTTGGAGGCAGTATATACCACAAGGAAGAATGCATACGATACCTGAATTTCTGACTCTTTAGCATCGTTGGTTACCAAAGCTTCAAGCTGAAAATATAAACAGAACATATGTCAAGCTAAGAAAAGTTATACATTTTTATTAATTCATGAACACTGAAAATAAAAAAATGAACCAAAAAAGACATCCATAAAGAATATATCAAAAACTCATTCCCTACATAAATAAGAACTAGACAGACATCAGAAAGTTCAGGTCTCAAAGAAAAGGCATATGAGAAAGAAAGGAGCCACATAGGTGCGATTTTCAACCTTCTGTGAAACAATCTGGTATTTATCCAATGCATCCCTCGTATTGAGAGAAGGTTCTGAGATGTTGCATGCCAGAGGTTCAGTTGCAGCAGATGAAGGTAGCGGCTGTGAAGAAATTCCAGATTCCTAGAATCAAAATGCAAGTATGAGAAAATAACAAAAAATGCAACTTACGCATTGTACAATCATGTAAAAACTTTCAACCTTTATAGCATCAGACGACTCTACTGACTGCAGCTCTGGGGCAGAAGCAGCAGAAAGAAATGAACCAATGACAGAATCATTCTCAGAACTATGCTGGGAAATACCATCACCCGCTCCAACACAAATAGAGGATGCACTGAAACATCACACCAAATTACAAACATTCAAGCAATTAATACTTCCAAGTATATAAACCCAAGAACTAACAAAATATAAAATCTAATAAAAAGAAACCTTGGATGCAGAGCTGGATTGTGTTCAACCGCCTCATCCAGTGGACGAGAAACAGCATCAAACTTGCTTCCAGGACCTGCTGAGTAGCCTGTGTTAAGTTGAACCGAGGCTGAACCAAATGTGCTATTTAGACCTGCACTTGCAGATGGAGCTGCAGTACTAGCAGGAAGAACATGTGAATTCTGGTTAGACTGGTTTTGCCAGGGAAGCCGCACAAAGTCCTACATGATAGAGGGGGTTTAAGAAGAAATAAAATTACTAACCATTCATATAAGCACCAGACTATACTCACAAAAATAACAATTACCTCATAAACTCGTTGTTGAGAAATGGACAAATGACCAGGTTTAGGGCGAAGGGACTCGGGCACACTGCCACTTTGTGTATACATGTTAGCATCAAAAAATGTTGTACCCGCACCTTCCATCTTCCTTCTTAATGACAGTTGTTGAGCTATTTCACCATCAATTGTTTGTACTGCCTGCAAACAATTGGACAGTAGTTAACAAAAGGATATTACAATTTCCACGTTTTTTCTGTAAATATGAACGATTTTGTTTAATTATAAAATTATTAGTTACTATGTTTATCTAAATTGACTTTTAATAATTCCCAAAGAAAACTTCCATTAACATATAATTCTTAAAAATATTTCTCCCCTTCCATTTACCCAGAAAGTGGTGTGAAATGCTTTCAAACACAAATTAACCCGATACCGAGCAACAGAAAAATATTTGAATAGTGGTTTGACACCTTGCCACCATAATAAATCAACACATACAGAGCCAACACTAAACAAACAATAACACGGAATTCCATAGCATATATACTTATCATATAAAGCATTCATTCATCAAACCAGACCTTATCAGTAGCAGCCTGTTCAATGATTGCACAGCCAAGATCCAGATTGTCATTAGTAACAAGTTGTACAGCATGTTCCAGATGATCATTTGGAATGTTTGATCCCTGAAGGGAATTTCGCAGCTGAGTTGATATTGAAGTACGCAAGGGTTCCTGCTTCAAGACAATGCAAACCAAAGATGAACACCAGGACATAAAAGGTCGTTCACCAAAAAAAGGGCCCACCAAAGAAGTTTACAGCAGGGAAGAATACATCATCAGAAAAATAATAGGAAAGTAGGAATTGTTCTTTGTATAAGAATATAAGATGCATCACGTAGCATGCCAAAAGGTGTTACAAATGTGCCCAACTTATAACATGGGTAAAAATACCCTATAAAACAGGTAGGATACACACTAAATTTTACCAAAAGAATCCCAAGAAATTTACTGTAAGAGGAAATACCTTGCAAGTTACATGAGCTAGACTTCCTGCCAAACTTGCAACCATCAAGTGAGCTGCATATAATATTCTTGTCTCATCGGATTCCATGGCATAATCCTGCCACCACAAGTAATTGAGGAGATGTAGATGAATTAGTTTCTATTCTGTAGAACTTTTAGTCATGCACCCAAACCAAGCCTTCCCACAAATCTCACTACAGAAATGTAACCCCAAACACAACCCATAGCAACAATGCAAGGAATGATAATACAGCAGGGTAAGAGAGATGAATAAGATCTACATTACAATTCTTATTTTTGACATCCAACATATAAAAATCATTTACAGCACAAATTTTCTCACAACTTGGTGCCTCACATGACATGGAAACATAGAGGTGAGCTAAGGTTTTCCCAAATAGTTAGTTTGTTGAAATTTTGATGTAGGAAGTGTTACACTAATCTTAACAATAAAGAAAAAATATCGAGTGAAAGATATTAATGTGATACAGAAGAATCACCACCTTCTGTGAATATTTAGAAAGAAACAAAAACACCTATAAATGTTCTATTCAAGCCTGATGGGTGTATGAGACATATTGGAGTGGTAAATGAACATCAGTGTCAACTCTTGATTGAACTGACCTCAACCCCATTTATACAGACTAAAGCATGAGGAGCAACGCAATGCGAACAAAATAGCAATCACAAACATTCTCTTGAATTCCCACCAACAGGCCAATTACAGATGGAAATGCAGTATTAGTCCCCATGCTACTGTTTCTGACATTGTACATATGAAGACAAAAAAATGTTACTGAACTAGGCCCACTATTCTTTTACAGAACAGAAACATACACTTGGTACTCAAAAATCAGCATATAAAAAGTGCTACCGCAACATGGATATCAATACAAGTAAGCATGCATGACAAGATGGACTAGATGAAAGGGATGCCATCAAAGCTATAATATGCAAAGGGGGCAAAGAGTCGGAGTCATCAAAGAGCAATCCAGGACAAGAAATATTACATGAAGATGAAAAAATTTTAAATATAACACAGCATTAAAGATAAGACAATGGCTATCAGTAACGAAAATTAAAACCTCAAAATATGAGTTAACTTACTTTTAAGACAAGTTCTTTAGTTGTCTGAGTAGCTATAGAAACACTGCGCTGAACGATACCAGATACTATCTCTTTGATAGCTCTGTCCATTGCAATCGGAACCACCCTGCAATATGTGAAAAGAAAAATGAGCGTTTCTACCAAAGAACTGTCTAACATAATATGTAAGAAAGGAGTATCATAGAACCTCTGAAAATGCAAGTGCAATCCCAAAGCACTGAGTTTCGGGTTGATAACCACGTGAGTTGCAATATTAGATATTGGTGTGGGAACCTGCAAAAGATCAGAGATCCAGCTAAGAAGAGGATCAGGGGATGAAAACTAACTAGAACATCTCAAACATAAACAAAACGTTGAACTGCATCTGACTAACAGAGAATGGTGACGGGGATGGAGTAGCTGGTAACAGTCCTTGAGCAGGAATCTGATCATGCAACAGCTTTTCATCCTCAATTAAGGTGCCATTTGAAATATGAACAGGGGGCGCATACTAAATAGATAGTACACCAAAATGTCAAGCTAATAAGAAAATGTGTCCCACAACTGATATCACCCAAAAGATTTGAATTCTTCAACAACTGGAAACAAACCTGAGATAGTAGATGTGTATGGCTTCCAGAATTAGATGGAGCAACCTCAACGGGTAGTTCAACCTGATTTAGTGGAGATAACATTCCGGATTTCACATCAGCAACCATCTGTGGTTGGGATGATCCAATATCTTTGTTAGAGAAATCAGGATTCCCTTCAAGTTCTCTGTTCCGGTCCTTGAGAAGAGAACTTGGGGTTATCTCCTTCAAATCCACACCAAGATTCTTGAATAGAACCTGCAATTCCAAAATAATAAGGTATAAACATAAATGGTATAACAATACTACAGAAGTCAAGCTCTCTAGTAGCAAAACAAAAAAACAACATACGATACCTCAATATCAAACTTCAGGTTCATTTTCAAGTTTGGCATTGAATATATCTCAGCAAGTAATCCAAGAATACCCATTGTCCAAGGATTTGGTGGCTGATATGCCAAACTACTTTGGCATGGCTCCAGAATCTGCAGCAAAAGCATAAGGTCTTCATACATCTTAGGTCAGAGAAAAAGAAAGCAAAACAACCATAACTATACCTTTGAAGTAAAGGGTATAACTGCAATCATCAACCCCTTTTCATATGCCTGCAGAGAGGAGGTAAAGCAGGGATCCATTAACATAAACCAAATGATAACCATTTAATAGGTAGCACAAGTCTTATGCCACAGGTCAAGGAAAATAACATTGATCAAACTATTACCTCTATAATCAAAGATTTGGGATCTATTTCCCGAGCCCTTAAGACTTGATTCCTTCCAATTGTAAGCTTCCCAAGCCAGCTGCCTAAATTTTTTAACAATGAACGCTCTTCTGAGCTTGATTTTATAAGCTCAGATCCAAGAAGAACCTGAGAGAATGCGCAAGCATTAAATAATACTGCCACATAACCATACTAAAATGCGCAAATAGCACACACGTAAAACAAGAAACCTTGCACCAACCACAAAAGGAAAAGACACAATAAGAAAAGACAAAAAATAAAAAAAACCTTGCAGTTCTCGTAAGTGGCTTGAACAATCTCCTTATTCAAACCCTTAGAATTAACTTTGTCCAGAAATTTCAGGTACAAATCATGAAAATTCGGCTCAATGCTTGCCCTGCCAAGAGGTTAGGTTGATGCACAAGTTAGGACAATCACCAAAGCAGAGACAATCTAAGTACAAAAAAGAAAAAAGGAAAATAAAAACTAAAATTATCTTTATATATCACAAGAAAGTGTCTTACCTTTTCATAACCATATACTGCGCAAACCAAGGATTGGACTGCTCTTTCATTATTTCAGCAAACTCCCTTGACTTAGCTTCAACATTGGCAACTGAAATATTATTAATTATAAATGATATCTTGTCCTGAATCTCTGATGCTGGAGCCTGTGCAAGAAAAAACACCCATAAGCATTAAACTCAGAATCTTATAATATGGACAGCCCGGATACTTCACCCAGAGACTGCAAAACTCTAACATAACATTAACTTCAGAAAATTAAGAACTTATTAAAAATATAGGAGGATTATGCAGAATAAATATTAAGAACTTCTCAAAAACAAAGAAACCTCTCTCTCTGTTCTATACCCTTTCAAGTCATAAACAAGATATATATGAGTACAGCGAGTAGCATCTTTGATGTTCATCGAAGTCAAGATGGGCAAAGCACAAATACTTATGCAAGGGAACAAAGGGTGAAGAAGCGAAGCACCTTCTTAATAAGGAGGAAGTTCAATTTTTTAAACCAATTTTTTAAACCAGAAATCAGATACAGATTTATCCAGTGATTGCTGAAAAGATCTTGTTAAAGGATACACTGGACCCACAAATCAGATCCATTGCCTAATAGAGATACCACTCACATCACGCACACAGGCCAATCGGCACATGCTCATGAGAGCTAATATTAAGCAAGAAAATTCAAACTGGAGAACGAGAGAAAAGAAAACCAATAACAATATTAAGAATGGATAATTGCAGTACGGAAAACAAAATATCATCCCACTCGAGTCCCACATAGGCCAATCAGTCCATAAGAGCTGATATGAATACTGGTGTAAGAAGTTCACTTATCCAAATATAGTAATATCAAACAAGTATGGTAATAAGCTTTGTCAAACAGATTCTGCTATAGAAGCTAAAAAACAATTCAACCAAGTGAAGTTGCGTTCCACTTAAGTAATAGGAATCTGACTGCAATGATCCATGCCAGGCAGGTGACAGTGAAGAACAGACATCAACAATTGCAGGGATTAGAGACCTATGAGATGCATCAATACCTCGATGGGAGTATCTCTTTTCTCGGCAGCAGCAACTAATGTTTCAATATTCAAAGCAGAGCCAAACCCTGCATTCATATTGCATAGTTATTGTCACATCCATCAAGATAATAAATATTTAACGAAAAATCAATGGCTTGGAGATAAAGTTGAAAATTACTGGTAGAAGTAACTCCTCGAGAAGGACGAACAAAACCAGGGGAAGCAGAAGACAACATTGCCGGAGCACTGAGTGCACTTTGTGACTGCAAGTTTCAGTAAAAAAAATGTAAGGGAATCAAAATTTCATGACATACTGAGCTGATAGCATCTAGTCCCAACCCCCCTTTTAGAAAAACAAAACAAGCATGCCTTCTGAATACTAGGAGGATCGTCAACAGGACCAACCAGAGGTTGCACAGCAGAAGAATAGGGTGGCTTTACGTCATTTGATGAACTTGAGGCTTTATGATGGTCATCAAGAGAACTTTCATGTCTCTGTTGAAGCTGGAGTGGTGAAGAAAGTTGTTGCCCAGTATGTAAGATGGTAGAGCCATTTAACTGCAAAAATGATTTAGCATATAAGAAGACATAGACAACAATAGAGTAGCTCTACCAATCCGCCTACACCACCTACCTCTACATTTCCTGGGGTGGGTTGACTGGGACCATGGTGATGAGCAGCGGAAGCATGGTTACTTCCATCTGAGTCTAAATGGCCTGATGAAATCCTGGCAAGAGCCTGTTCAATGAAAGCCACAAGCTCTGAATGAGTACTCCGCAGATGGGATATTTGAAGAATATGATTGCAATACTGAGGCCACTCAATCAGACGATCCACAAACTGCTCCAAGGCCTTAGTTCCAAACACAAACATCTGCAAGTAGAGAGACAATCAGCAAATCATAATAGGAAAACATGATGAGTATTCAATGAGAAAAAGTACAAACTTTTGAATCCGCAGGTTTGCGCAATGCATCTAAAACACCACGCAGAGCAATCCCAAGAGTCAGATGAGTTACAAGCTGGTGTTTGATGACAGAACCTGAAATATGATTATGAAAAATTGCTTACAAACATTGACAGTTGAAGTAAAGTACAAAACAGGCATACACCAGAACAAATAATAGCATACTAAGACACATAATTAAATAAAAATAAAAGAAAAGGTCTACAGAAGAAGCATATTCACAACAATATTTGTTTGTTTGGATGAAAGCACATGATATAAATATGCCAAATAATGCTCATCAAGACCACAAAATATAAAACTAGAAGATATAAAATATATATAAATAGTTTATTCTTACTGCTTCTCATACATCCACATACCAGAAAAATATATATCTAGA
>JAOEHR010000109.1:14887263-14897476 GCA_025448175.1 Aronia arbutifolia
TTTGAAAGTCATGGGTTTTATGAATTGTTTTTGAATGCATGCCTACTTTAAAGTGTTAATAGTTTGCATATGTGTTCAAATATTATTATTGTTCTTAGCTAGGACAAAATTTTTCCTTCAGTTTTATGGCCCATTTCAAATTCAGGCACGCATTAGGTCTATGGCTTATCAACTCCATCTTCCACTTAACTCGAAGATCCACCCCTTCTTCCATGTGTCTTTGCTCAAGAAGAAGATTTCCTAATCCAACTCTACCATCGATAGACTCTACTGGCTTCTTACATTGGCAACCAGAGTAGATTCTTGGCATACGAGTGTTCAAAAAAAAAAAAAAAAAAAAGAATGTTGCAGCGACCAAATGGCTCATCAAATAGGGAGGACTACCAACCGAATATGCTACTTAGGAGGAAGTCGACTACATACTTGCCCGTTATCCACATTTTCAGACCTTAGGACAAACATCATCTTAAGCGGGGAGGAGTTGTTGGAACTATATTAGTGGGCCTATCAACTCTCTTTTAGCCCATACCTTTTAGCTTTTAACTTGTTTTGTTGCTCAAAGCCCAAGTTTCCCGGGCTCTTGGAACGACATAGTTGTGGCTGCGTTTTCTTCTAAGGTTTTTCCTTTTCAGCTGAGTATAAATAAGTAATGTTGTGCTCTGTAGGGCTTTATGCTAAATGAAATGAATCCTCTTTCCCTTTAAAATCTCAAATCTATTTCCCTTTTTTTTTTCTTACATTTCTTGCACTGTTTCTATTTACTTTACAATTCCATCATCCTCAACTGATTGGGGGTACCAGACTCACTCACCTGGGGATAGTGGGGCCATTTGGCCTACAGTGGAACAATCCTCCTCCTGTTTTAATTTCTACGCAGCCAAACCCTAATTTTTGAAATTAAATCCCAAAGTACATTGTGGAAGAAATCAGTTGACATTGGATTGTCTACGAGAGAATTTAGTTGGGCTGGACCAGAGCTCATTGGGTCGGTTAAGGGCTAGTTTGGGATGGTGGTGCTTTTAGAAAAATAGCTTCTAAAAAATCTGGAACATTAAATGTGTTTGGTAAAACAAAAAAAAAGTACTTTAAAAAATAAAAATTATTGTCAATGATAGTAAAAAAGTATAGTAAAAACAGAAGCAATGTCCAGCATGCTTCTAAAAAAAGTGTTTTTTTCCAAAGCATAGTAATCAGTGTCCATTTAAAGAAAGTTTCAAATGGCAAGTGTGCCCCCACATATTTTACAAAATTACAATCATTGCCCCTACATTTCTCTTTGACAACTATAATATCACATTTAATACCATATCCTTTTTAGTCATTGAACATATTCACAACGGAAGTGCTGACGCTCTTTGCCTTGGTTGCGATAGCAGCTTGACCATTCCA
Organism: Aronia arbutifolia; assembly: GCA_025448175.1. Classification (NCBI taxonomy): domain Eukaryota; kingdom Viridiplantae; phylum Streptophyta; class Magnoliopsida; order Rosales; family Rosaceae; genus Aronia; species Aronia arbutifolia. The sequence continues at coordinate 14,888,653 of JAOEHR010000109.1, forward strand.
AGAAGCTATTGATTTAGAAGTGTCTTTGGATTTCTTGAACGGAGAAAGAGATGAGAGGCTGAGATTTATCCCACCGTGCATGCCAAATTTGTAAACATGAATTTCATGTGACAAATGAAATAAGAGCATGTGTACAAACTACATGTTTGTAGGGTTACAATCTCTATTAACAAACTTGAATTAATCCTCTAATTCGAACTCTGAAGATGTAAAGTGTGTGTGTTGCTAATACAAGGATGGTGATGACTTGATCTTGGATGAACCGATGCCATGAGATTTTGGCTCTTGGCAATGGAGGAATCGGCATGTGGAGGGATGCTTGGTGGTTCTTCACAAGTGTGGCGAAGAATGTGGAGAGCTTTCTGAATCTTCCAAGTGTTGGAGAATTCAGGTGTTTGGGAGCTTTAGAGCTTCACGGTCTGCATGTGAGAATGATTTCCTGACCTTCCTCTATCTTAAAGCCTTGTATTTATAAACTCTCCAAGCTTTACCTACGGATGGATTTGGGCTTGATTAATTGACGAAAGAACCAAGACTCGATTTGTGGCTTGGTTTGTGATTTGACTCCATCAATAATATTTGAGTTAATTAAATTAAAATCGAATAATTCATTTCTACCAAGTGTTGACACATGTCTTTCTTGATGACTCGTTTGATTTTGATGAGTCACATTCATTTGTACGATTTGTGAGACACATGGTCCATGCCATGTAAACCCTAGCATGTCGAAATGTTAATGTGTTGGTGAATATTTAGTTCACCGAAATTTCGATGTCTACAGAAGCAAAAAGGAAGAGAAGAAGCATGGAGCTACTACCTAACTTAGCCATAACTAAGGTTGGCAGCTGCAGAGAAGTTACCGAAATGGAGATCACTCACATAGTGACAGAAAAGCTCTTACTGAGAGAGGAATCAAATTTTAATGAAGTTTTTGAATTAAATTATGATTGTCTTTTTATTTGTATTATGAAAAAGAAGATGTAGGGAGGCCATGTATTTTTATCATATTGGAGTGCCATATGATGTCATGTTAATTAATGTTTATTATATTTCATTGAATATCGATAGTATCCATTACTTGCTACATCAAATTATACACTAATATCTACAAAAATATAATCATTGTAACATTATTCTTTTGAAAATACCATGTGTGGGACCATGATTTTCTCAAATTTTATTCCAACGCCATGTTTGTTGTTTGTATAACTGTTGACCCTAGAAACTAGCTAGCATACGTGGCACGCAGTCCGAGTAATTAATAAGCTAACTACGTAATTCGGTTGAATGCGGGGCATGACATCTCGTCGGCCGAGTTCGGCTAAGGAGTAAAATATGTATGTTGATGTAGCGTTGGGCACGCTGCTGACTTCTTCATCTTGCGACTACGGCCGAGGTAGGAACATATCTCAGCCTTCAAGTTCTAAAGCTTGAAGACAGGCTGCTAGTTCTGCGAAGTTCAATATCAAATTCAACTTTCAATGTGCGTAATACAGTAACTGGTAATACCTCACTTCGTTAAGAAGGCTGATGAGATGACCTCTACCAACAAGGACTTAGAAATCCCTGTTGATCGAGACTTGGATAAATAATCAGTTAGCCTTGAAGCAGTGATGTTTATCCAAACTAAATGTGCTCCTCGGTCGGCTGATTGTACAGCTCCAGTGCTGTCTAAACTGAAGATGTTGCCGGTTGCCTCTAAGTGCTGTCTATCCAAACTGAAGATGTATTGGTGGGGAAAAAGAAAATAAAAATTAATCTCAAGGTGTTTGAGAGGTTTGCGCAGAGCAGTTGTGTGTTAAATTGGAAGGAGTTTGAATGATGCACAGTGTCTCTGTATTTATAATGCTGCTGTCGCTGATGGCCAAGCCGTAAATCTCTGAATCTCTTGATGTGTCATGGCTGCTGGAGAATAATCTCTTAGTATTATGATGTATCACGACAGAAAAGAATCCTCATCGGATCATTTTCTTGGGGATCCTGGGAATTATGTGATCGTGATCATTCATCGTACATCGTGCGGTTAGTTTTTGTTAGGTACTATTTATATTTAATTTTAAAATTTAAAATTTTTAAATGATTTCTGACCGCACGATATATGATCAACGATCACAATCACAGAATCCTCAGTATTCCTAAGAAAAGAATCTGGCGAGGATACTTAGCAGAGCATAATCTCTTAGTCTTCTGACGTATCACGACTGCCAAGAAGTAATCCATGAGTCTCTTTATGCCACAAATCTGTAATATTTAAATACACTACATCTAACCAAACAATTATGGCCTTATCCCATCATCATGTGATCGATTGTCAGGAAATTACCACATCACTATCTTCTGCTAATTGGCTCTTCCCAACATGTCCATAGGCTGAAGCCTGCTACCTCTTTTGTCCAGATATAAGGAAAAGGATCTGGCGAGGATCCTTTTCTTGAGGATCATGGGGATTCCGTGATCGTGACCGTTCATCGTACATCGTGTGGTCAGAAATCATTTCAAAATTTAAAATTTAAAATTAAATATAAATAGTACCTAATGAAAGCTGACCGCATGATATACGATGAACAGTCACGATCACAAGATCCCCAGGAAAAAGGATCCAACAAGAATCCTTTTTCGAGATATAATCATCCTAATCACATCACATCACCATCTCACAATTTTACCTTTATCCCATGCATGGATTAATTGCATGAAATTAATGGAAAGGGATTCTCTTCTGATTCTACCAAATTCACAAAATCAGGGGATTTGGGACATTGAAATTTAATCCAACGGCTAAAGTTATTATAACTTTTAAAGGGGATCCTTGTTTGTAGTCGTTGGATCAAATTTTAATGGTCCGGATCCCCTGATTTGGTGAATTTGGTGGAAAGGATCCGGAGAGGATCCCTTTCCGAAATTAATCCATTGGTAGGTGCATTGCCGCGTTAGTCTGCCAATGCCCATATGCCGAATATCCTCAATTAAATTGAATTGTAGGTTGTAGATATTATATGCATCACATTGATCTTGAACAAGAAAAAAATAAAGATAATTCATTATTAAAAAATAATCATTATGATTAAAAATCATAATGATCTCTTAACAATAAAATTATCTTAATTTCTTCATCTGACAATTTAAAATTATTCTCCACGACCTCGATTGCACAGACCGATAGTGTAATTTTGGGTCCAAATTATCTCTAAGCAAGCAGTACAGTTCAAATGGAATTAGGATTGTTGTTATCAGGTTGGAGCAGCATGATGGGTTTGATTAGAATTGTCGTGAGCATGGTCTTCATGCATTCATGGGATGCCAAGACGAAATCACAAGGAATATCCTCCACGTGTGTTTGGAGTCAGTCAACCATGCATGTAGGTTATTTTGGTTAAAAGTGGTACTTGATAATCATCAAAAGATAATGGAGTGGCATATTCTAGATTGGGATAATTATTAGCACAAAATATATGCTAATAATTAGTATATACTCCAGGGACAAGCACGACATGGCTTAAAGTGTTTTAGCTTTGGCAGTGCGTGTACTTGGACGTGAAGAAGGGTGTTAACATTGCATGGTTGTCTCAGGATGCTATGGGAAGAGTTTCAGTAGCGTACAAATTGATCTGACACATGGCTATCATGAGTGGCAAACAAGGATCAGGATTAGCATCAAATCCAATGGCCAATTCAAAGATGATTATCATGAATTCTCGAATGAGGTGATTATCTTCAAGAGAATTCAATTGTGGTCAGCAAAGAATACTTCACAAAAAGCACATGCATATCCAGTCCTATAAATACAAGACAATATACAACGAGAGAAGCCTCTCCAATTCAACACACAAGTTGCCCTGCGCAAACCTCTCAAACACCTTGATATTTTTTTATTTTCTTTTTCCGCCAACACATCTTCAGTTTGGATAAACAACACTGTGAAGGCAACTGACAACATCTTCAGTTTGGATAAACAGCACTGGAGCCGTAGAATCAGTCGATCAGGGAGCACCTTCAGTTTGGATAAACAATACTGCTTCGAGACCGACTGGTTATTTATCCAAGTCTCGGTCGACAAGGATTTTAGAGTCCTTGTTGGTAGAGGCCATCTCATCAGCCTTCTCGACGAAGTAAGGTGTTACCATATTACTACATTCGACACATTGAAAGCCGAATTTGATATTGAACTTCGCAGAACTAGCAGCCTTGTCTTCATACTCTAGAACCCGAAGGCCGAGACGTGTTCATTCCTCGGCCGCAATCGGAAGATCGAGAAGTTAGCAGCGCGCCCAATGCCACATCAACATATTTTACTCCTTGGCCGAACTCGGCCGACGAGTTGGCACGCCCCGCATACAACCGAATGACGTAGTTAGCTTATTAATTAGTTGGCCTACGCGCCACGTAGGCTTGGTAGTTTTTAGGATCAACAATTAGTCTGGCTGCTCACCATGGTGTTCTCACACCCTCCAAAGCTTCCCTACATTCCCTCACTTGTTCCAGCTAACATTGCACTGCCATACAGCACACCAGTGTATCTGGGAAAGAAGGGGAAGGTGAAGTGCAATGAGGATGACACATCGGCGACCTAAAAAAGCTGGTGGCGGCTTCGACTGGCACCCGCTCCGACAAATTAAATTCAAATTTGGAAGTGGTACAACGTTGACAAGGACCACATCACCCACAAGGACTACGAGATTCACGACGGTATGGGCCTCGAGCTCTACCACAACTGAAGGTTCAGATTGAAATCTCTCTGCAGTTTCAAATATTTAGGGCAATCTTGTTGTTTTCTAGGGTTTCTGATTTGTTGGGTGAATTGGGGTTGTTAACTTTTAGGGTTTATTGTATGGGTTAAATTTTTTGTAGAATTTCAATTATTACGACTGATGTTCAGGTATAATTTCTGCAATTTCATCAGTTATCATGATATAATTATTATTTTTACTCCCAAAAAAAAAAAAAACTATGCAAGGTTTTTGCCATTTTAAAAAGTATTTTATGCTGATGTCAGCATAAATTAACGAACCCTATCGGAAGAGGTTTTGTGAAATGATTTTAAAATGGCAGGGGATGTTTGTGATATGTTCAAAACCTGACGGGGTTCTGTGAAAATACAAAGAACTTTAGTGAGTGTATGTGTAATTAACCCAAGGAAGAATCTAAAACAAAACAAGCGGCCCGGGAGAGGGTTTCCAATTGGAGAATTATTAGTAATGTAGGATTAGGATCTGCATTAACTATGATCTCGTCAATGTACTAGCAACAACATGGGATACATACAAAGCATATGAGGACAGTCTCCTCCTACAACTAATTAGGTTGAATAGAAAACATAAAGCTGTATTATGGCCGGTGAACCAGAAAGTTTTTGGTTTTAAGATTTTTTTTTTTTTGATAAAATTGATGTTCAGTTTACTGAAAGTGGAACTCGAACTCGGATACAAAAAGCCGAATTAAACACACTGTTTTTGTTGTCTGGCCTAATATTAATGTGACTTTCATACTCTGAACAGCACCCTTTAAGAAAGGGGGTGTGCTATCCACACACCCCTTTTTACTTCTCTCACACCCCTATTAATTTTTGTTCGTTAGATCTTCTTCAATTCATCCGATCTGACGGCCGAAATCCAAAAAGATGTGAGAGAAGTAAAAATGGGTGTGTGGATATCACACCCCGAAAATTGACAAGCCAAACCTTTCACTGAGATTTTATGTAAAGCTATCAAGAATAAGGTCGTATACAAACAACTTCAAATCAACTCTTTTCTTCGTCCTCAAAAAGAATTAACAGGAATAGTTTCTTGTCATACAATTTGACATATTATGCTGCTAGATTTCTATAAGTCCATACATTGAAACATAAGTTCGATGTCCAACGATTTCAATTGACAATCAAACAACATAAAATTCAAACAAACAAACAAACAAAAACTAAGAGGCCGTTAGATAAATTTTTTGTTTTTGTTTTTAATTTTATATTTTTCTAAAAATGTGTTTTGATAACTACTTTTAATTTTAAGTTTTTCACAAAATAAATAATAAAATTGAAAATATAAAACTAAAAACTTAAAGATACTTTCTGTAGTTTTCAAAATGGCTCAATTGGATTAATAGTCCCCTGTGGTAAAAAAGTTAGAATTTAAATCAGGTGGTCAAGTCTATTAGGATTGAAGCCCAAAATTGAAAGTTTCATTAACTTTCCATTAACGGATAGCATGTGAGCCTCACATGTAAGGCTAAAAAGATAAAATTACCTCACATGTAAGCCTGAAGTGGTAACAATTAACAAAGAGTTTTATTTTGACTTCACATGTATGGTTCATGTGCTAAGTTGACTGAACACAGGGTTTAAATTCTAATTTCGGACAAGTCTATCTTCTGACTTCTAATGTACATGGACTAAAAATCCAATTAAGCATTTTTAAGATTTTTCTTTCAGTTTTCATATTTGTGAAAACTAACTTAAAATTGATAAGTTTTCAATTTTCATTAATGAAATAGTTACCGAACCGCACTAAATTTGCTAGAAAACAATAAATTTTAATAATCTGAATTTTTTTTTTTTGAATAACCGATGTTATCTACACTAAGAATGAGGGGGTGGGCTTACAATAAGAATAGGCTAGGAATAATGTGGTTCTGTTTGAGCCCAAAATACTGGTTTGGGCCGAGTTTAGAATCATTCTCGGCCCAGGAACCTTATTCAAGGATTATCGTGAGTCATCCAGTTCGTGGGCCGCCTAGTCGAGGCCGGCCAAATCCTATTGGGAAATGGAGTATTCCAAATAAAATGGAGTGAGTCCTATTATGAGACGGATGGATAAGGTAATTGAAACCTAATGCAATAATCATTCTTGGCAAGGAAAAGGATACTGAGATTTGGAAATGTATGTGGCCTGGTAAAGGGTTGGGTTCAAAGTCCTAATGGGAGTATGATTGGTCGAGATAAGGTTGAATCAAAATAAGGAGTCTTAATCCGAGTATGGTTTTAACTCGATCGTAAGAGGATTTGCCATTATAAATAGAGGAGGTTGTGCATCATTCAAGTCCCCTTCCAATTTAACACACAAATTGCCCTGCGCAAACTCTCTCAACAGCCTTGTGATTTTTATTTTCTTTTTCCGCCAACACATCTTCAGTTTGTATAAACAGCCTTGTGAAGGCAACCGGTGATACCTTCAGTTTGTATAAACAGCACTATCGCCGTAGAATCAGCCGATTGCGGAGCACCTTCAGTTTGTATAAACAGCACTGCGTTGAGGCCGACTGGTGATGTGATATATTCTAACACACAAATTAAACCCTATTCTTGACAATTGTAGTAAAGATGTAAGTAGGGATCGGTCTAGCCCGGGGATTAACTAGGGATGCTAATCTACACAAATATGACTCAAAAATACAAAACTGGACTTAGAAACACTTAACTAGACACTAGAAACTCAAAACACACTAAATAGACTCTAAATAGCACAATACTAGTAATTAGACTCAAAACAGACTCCAGGGAGTTATTTAGAGGAAATTAAGACTAGTAAGACTCAAAACACTAAATTGGACAAATTTAAACACGCTTCTAACTAATCTAACACACTTAATTAAAGGGGAGATTGATTTGGACGAAATTAATTAAACTAAACAGATTTAAAGAAACAAAACAAAGTTGGTACGAAATTGGTGAATTAAAAGGGTGAAAGGCTAGTTAGAAGGTTCTTCTCCACACATGACACATATGCACACGAATCGATTTCCAGTTATTCTTTAGATAAACCATGAATGACAACGCCCCAAATTAATTGAATTGGATGGAATACGCATTGCAACAAAATTATTCTTATCAAGTTCCCTATATGAACAACATGATAGAGATACATTCAAGGATCATTAAGTTCTATGAAAATCATAAGCATTGACAAGGCATTCGTAACTATGAAAAGAATGATACTCCTGCCTAGGATTTACTTAACACGATTGTGACTAGCAACCTCCACAACTTGTAAATATAAGTTCATAACGATTAAGTGAAATTCCCTTATATTCTAGCACCAAATTCATGCATGCAAACTAAGTGTGCACCCTTAATCAACATACAAGAATAAGTTATCAATCAAACAGTTAAGTAAATCACATGCACAATTTATGAAACAATAACTGGAGGAAATCAATTCATATTAAACATATGTCCATGGCTTGAAATCACGTCTAACTAAAAAGAAATTAGTTCCACATGTCTAACATAATTGAAAAGCAATCTAAAATAAACATTGAACCAAAATTAAGGATAGAAAGAACCCAGAAACGCTCCAGCCCTCCAATGGCCTTAGATGGCATGTCACGGCACCAAGACTCCTCTTCTCATTCCTTCCTTGCTGCGGCAAAAAGGGGTATTTCTATCAAAATCTCTAAAAACTGTCTCTAAAACTCTCTCTAAATTGTGTAACCCTTCAGAAAAATATGTTTTAAGTATATATAGGGCTAGGGCACGACAAGGCTTGTTGGAAAAGGATTTGGGACTCCAAACTGAGAAGGAAAGGGATTTTACACTCCAATCCAACAAGGAAAAAGGCCTTCTAGAAGTCAGAAACCAAAGGGAAATAGGATAAGGGGGTGCGGCAGAATTTGGAGGGAAAGGGATTGGATTGCAAGGCAAGGCAAGTGCCTTCTAGAAAGGATAGGAGGTGCCAGGTTTGTAGGGATATGTTTTGGCTTCTAGAAAGGACATTGTGGTAGATTTCTAGAAGGAACAAGGATAAAACACACGGCACATTTGTAGGAAAGGATAAGGCTTTCTAGAAGGGACATAAAGTAGGTTTCTAGAAGGAACAAGACATAAAACATGTAGCAT
>JAOEHR010000109.1:16708666-16718976 GCA_025448175.1 Aronia arbutifolia
GATATTATACTGTGCTTCAGTTTCTACTATAGACTTGTGCAGATAAATGTGTTGATCTTTGAAAAGCTTGTTCAGGTCATTTCAGGGATTGAAACAGCAGTTAAATCTATGAAAGTGGGTGGTGTTCGTCGGGTTGTTATACCGCCATCCCAAGGGTATCAAAGCACGTCACAAGAACCTATACCACCTAATGTAATTCCTCTGCATCTTCAAGATTATTTCTTTTAGTCTGTTCTCTTGGTAAATTTATTCTTAAACACGTGTATACACATCTTAATCGAACAAAATAGAGACTACTTACGCCACTCAGAAGACCTTTTGCTTGTCTGTTTTAATAGTCTGCTATCTCTGTGTGTGTGTGATATACTTGACGCATCATATATGTCATACGTGTAACTTTGAATGAGTAGATGCATAGATAAACAACGACTTGCCTACTTTGTACTGCGAACGATTCCAACCTAATTCCGCCCTTGTTACTCAACTCTGAGGGTTTGTTTTTTTTTGTTGTCTTTCCTCAGTTTTTTGACAGACAGAGACTGTTTACAACCATTTTTAATCCAACTCGTCTTGCTAATGGGGAAGGATCAACATTGGGGACTCTCGTGTTCGATATTGAGTTAGTCAGCCTGAGGCATCAATGAGATCACCTTTTATCCCGAGCCGTACTAATAGAATTTTACGGCTTAATTCTCATGTATTGCATCATTTGATATATAAGCACATACAGTCCTTCTCCAAGGAACAAAAAGGGACACAAAGAAATATCCTTCCTAATAAAGCACTCTAATAGTTACACAATATTTACATTCCTATTTCCCTAAAGATTACTCACGCAAATACTCTCCCTCAAGTTGGAGCATAGATGTCACACATGCCCAACTTGATAAGTGAGTTACCAAAAACCCTACTACACACGGCATGAGTGAGAATATCTGCAAGTTGTTCTTCCGAGTTCACAAATGGTATTGACACAATCTTCTTCTCCAGCTTTTCCTTAATGAAGTGTTGATCAACCTCCACATGCTTTGTTCTGTCATGCCGGATTCTCTACGATCTCTCTTGCCGACTTATTGTCAGAGTACAAATTCATTGCCTCTTTTTGTTTGAAACCAAGACCCCAAAGCAACTTATGCAACCAAAGGACTTCACACACTCCATGCGCCATGCCTCTAAACTCGGCCTCCGTAGAAGACCTAGACACCACCTTTTGTTTCTTACTCCTTCAAGTAACTAAATTTACTCCAACGAACATAAAGTATCCAGATGTAGAACGCCTATCAGTCACATCACTTGTCCAATCAGCATCAGTAAACCCCTCAATTCTTAGATAACCGTGATTCTTATACAAAATTCCCTTCCCTGAAGCAGACTTTAAATATGCTAAAATCCGCATAACCGCAGTCATATGATCCACACTCGGTGAGTGCATAAATTGACTCAGCACACTTAATGCATAGGCTATATCTAGATGAGTGTGAGCTAAATAAATTAGTCTCCCTACCAATCTCTGATATCTGCCTTTATCCACTGGTTCCTGATCCAGATAACTTCCTAAGTGATGTTTCTTCACAATAGGAGTATCCACAGGCTTACACCCAAGCATACATGTTTCCTTTAACAAATCTAGAATATATTTTCGTTGAGACAAAAGAAATACCTTTGGACGAACGAGCAACCTCGACTCCAAGAAAATATTTTAAATCACCTAAATTCTTCATCTCAAACTCGGTAGCAAGGTTTTTTTTCCAGTTTGACAATCTCAATCTCATATGAATCATCACCTGTTATTATCATATCATTCACATAAATAATTAAGGCTGTTACTATACTGTTTCTCCATTTCACAAATAGCGTATGATCAGAATAACTTTGGAAATACTCATTCTTTCTCATGGCCTGAGTGAATCTTCCAAACCATGCAACAGGTGATTGCTTAAGTCCATAAAGTGACTTTCGCAATCGGGACACTCCAGTTTTCCCCCCAACATTATACCCCGGTGGAAAATCCATATACACTTCCTCCTCCAGATGTCCATGAAGAAAAGCATTTTTTACATCAAACTGTTTTAATGGCCAATCCAGATTTGCAGCTAATGAGATAAGAACTCGTACCGTATTCATCTTAGCCACTGGAGAAAAAGTTTCCTGATAATCAACACCATACGTTTGAGTATATCCTTTTGCTACCAACCTTACTTTGTACCTGTCTAGTGATTCGTCAGCCTTGTATTTAACTGTATAAACCCATCGGTACCCAACTGGTTTTTTTCCCCATGGCAGTTCCACTACTTCCCATGTATTAATTTTCTATAGTGTCATCATCTCTTCATCGATTGCTTCAGTTCATTTTTTATTCTTCAAAGCATCCTCCACACGAGTTGGTATTTGAATTGTCTCCACATTGTTCACCCAAGCTTAACGTTCGGGTGAAAGATTTTTACATGACACATAATTGACCATTGGATACTTCACTTTTCATTCTGGAGAAACCTATCAGGAGGTACACCATGATTTTGCCTTGGTGGCAACTTATATGTATTTATAGCGTTATTAGTCACATGAGCATCAATAGTACTTACCTCATGGATATTCAGAGAAGGCATATTGGACGACGACACTATTGAGCTAGAAAGAGAGAGGAAAACAGGCTTGGCAAGATTCTCAGTAGTACAGTACTAGGCTCGGCAGCAACCTGCTGTGGAGCTGTTTCCTCTTTGGCAGAAGCTGGCTGAATGCCAGCACATTCTTCATCGGCAGACAATTGCTGAACACCTGCAGTAATCTCAGCAAATGGCTGCTGAACACATGCAGCAGTCTTGGCAGAAATGAACCGAGGTTCCGTTGCACCAGTTTGCACGGGTTTGTCATGGTTTACTCCCTTTGAAGCAATTATCACGTCATCCAGGACATCCAACTGTTAAAGGAAAAGAAATTACACGATTTGATTGAGAGTGATTGTAGCTTTTGAAATTGTCAACTCTTGGGATAGAGTGATTGTAGGATGTAAATGTATTCTGGGATCTGTTTACTTAGAATAGCACATAAGTTATGTATAAAATCTTACCTTGTGTACCAATATTCATATCAATGTAATATACAAATTCGCAATTTAAGTTGGCATCAGAGCACCAATCTTGGTGACTTTATCATGCTTCCGCCACCATAACCACCGTAGTCCTCCCATAACCACCACAAATCTCTCACAAACACCATTGCCAACACCATGATAGAACCAACCAAAAACATGAAACCAAATGAGAATCCCATGGAATTCTCAGACCCATACGCCATACACCACTCAGATCATACTGCGTTCATTGAACAAGATTGGGTTCATTGATGGAACCATTAAAGCTCCATCACTCCTGGAAGCAAAATATGCAGCTTGGAAAAGATGCAATGACATGGTAACACTATGGATTGTGAACTCAGTCTACTCAAACATTGCCCGCAGCATCATGTACACTGAAATTGCTGTTATAGTTTGAAACGATCTCAAGGACAGATTTTCACAGAGCAGTGACTCGAGGATTTACCAAATTCGACAAGAAATTGTCGAAAATCGTTAACCAGCTCTCTGTTTCTGCCTATTACACCAAGATGAAAGCCTTGCGGGACAAGTTAGCGTCCTACCATGATCCACTCACTTGCACTTATGCAGGCTTGTGAGGACTCGCTGAACAAGAAGAAAAATAAAGAGTTATGCAGTTTCTTATGGGACTAAATGATTCTTACTTGACTATACGAGGATCAATTCTGATGATGAGTCTGTTCCCTGACACACGCCGAGGTCATGACCTCATTCTCCAACATGAATGACTGATGAATGTGGCCAGTCGCCGAGATATGAGGACGAACTCTAACATAATGCAGGTCCAGCAAACCCCAGCACCGCCGTCAACTAACAAGAAGCCCTTCAACACATCTTCATGTAAGTCACTTAAATGTGCCTACTGTGATGGAGATGGACATTTGGTGGACTGTTGCTAATACATTATTGGTTTCCAGAAAGACACAAATGGCATGGCAAGAACGTGAAGCCCAAGAATAAGATATCAGTAGTCAACAATGCCGAGGCTATCAACTCTGATGCAACCACTAAGCCTAATGCTTCTAACGGTCCTATGTTCATTACCGAGGAGTATAATCAGATCATTGCCACGCTCCACAATGGTAATGGATAATCACTTGCAAATGCAACATGTATTTTCTCACCTAAATGCAACACAAACAGATCCACACTTGACTCTATATTGGATTGTTGATAGCAGAACAACCGACCATATATCGCATTCACCACCAATACATAACATCATTGATGCTCAGCATGACTCCGTTGGTTTACCAGATAGAGGGCAAGTGGAAATAAAAAATATTGGCTCTATAAAATTGTCACATGATCTATCTTTTGATAAAGTTCTTTATGTACCAAAGTTTCGCGTCAATTTGTTGTCTGTTAGTAAATTGACAAGAGCTTTGCGCTGTATAGTGACATTCTATCTGGATTTTTATGTTGTGCAGGACATGGATACGAGGAGGGTGATTGGCCTGGGCAAGCATTTTGAAATAATGTTGACGCCTTGGGCACCTTGGGCAACCTCACCTCGCCAACCACATCCATCATACCACTAGCCTATTGCATCGACGCCTTGGGCACCCATCATCCGCACCTTTACTTTCATTAGCCAACAATAATGTTGAAATAATGTTTGATTCCAAACACATATGTGAAGTTTGCCCTTTAGCAAAGCAAACTCGTTTACCCTTTCATCATAGTGAAATTAAAACTTCCACACCATTTGACTTAATTCATTGTGATATTTGGGGACCTCACAGAAATCAAACACACTTTAGGGCACGATATTTTCTTACTATTGTGGATGATTTCATTCGTTTTACTTGGGTGTATCTTATGACTTTCAAATCTGACACACAAACAATTTTGAAATCCTTTTTCTCTTAGGTCAAAACACAATTTCAATGTGACATTAAAGCTCTTCGTGCAGATAATGGTAGTGAATTTCTTTCCATGCGTTCTTACCTAGACTCATGTGGCACCTCCTTCCAACATTCTTATCCTTACACACCACAACAAAACGGGGTGGTTGAACATAAACATAGGCACCTTTTAAATGTTGGCCATGCTCTTAGGTTTCAGGCCAACTTACCTTTAAAATTTTGGGGGGAAAGTATCCAAACTGCTTGTTATCTCATCAGTCGTCTACCTACACCATTGCTTTCTCATAAATCTCCATATGAACTTTTGCACAACACACTGCCAACTTATACGCACTTACGCGTTTTTGGATGCCTTAGCTATGCTACCAACGTCACACCCACCAGTAAGTTTGACGTTTGTGCTCGTCGTTGTGTTTTCCTTGCTATCCTCTTGGCCAAAAAGGTTATAAGGTATATGATCTAGCCACACACAAATTTTTTACCTCACGTGATGTCATCTTTCATGAGCATATCTTTCCTTACACTTCCTCACCAACTATAGACCAAACCGACATGCATGTTACTCCCATTATCCATCCAACACACGGCTCCAATTCCCATGAGGCATCCACTCCAACCTTGGCGCACATCACACGGTGCTTGATTCACCATACACCACGGTCCCCATTTCCCTGACCAACCTCGAGCCTTCATCACCACTTCCACCAAATACTATCTCTCTCACCCTCGAACCTTCCTCACACACCTCAAGCCTTTGCATGGCATCTGACACCACCGACACACCATCTGAACCCGTCACTTCCAACACATCTCTTTCTCAACCATCTACACCACCCATTCCTTACCAAGCCTCACTTTGGCACTCTACTCGTCCCACTAAACCACCTGCTAACTTCAAAGATTATGTGGCTCATCACTCAACCTTGCTCATGCCCACGGAGTCCCTTTTGCGGTCCATGTCCAGCACGCGCCATCCACTGCATCAGTATGTTTCATATTCCTACTTATCTTCTGGGTATCAGCGTTGTTTCTTATATCTCCCACTTGGTGGAGTCTACTACCTCCGAGTAGGCTTGTCAAAATCCCCACTGGATTGTAACGATGCAGGCTAGACTCACAGCCCTAGAAGAAAATAAAACCTGGAGTTTTGTTCCTCTTCCGCCCGAACAACGACCTATCGGCTGCAAATGGGTTTTCAATCTTAAGTACCGATCGGATGGCACTCTTAAACGCTAGAAAGCATGTCTCGTTGCCAAAGGTTGCACCCAACGTGAAGGTATCGACTACAAGGAGACCTTCGCACCAGTGGCCAAACTCATTAACGTGAGTTGCGTATTGACTGTGGCTGCTATCCGCAATTGGCCCTTACATCAAATGAATGTCCAAAATGCTTTTCTTCATGTTGAACTTGAAGATGAGGTCTATATGTTGCCTCCCCTGGGTTGTTGTCGACAGGGGGAGAATGTCGTGTGTCGACTCCATAAATCTTTATATGGCCTTAAACAGGTGTCCAGAAGTTGGTTTCGAGAGTTATCTTTGACAATACGTACCATCGGTTTTTGCCAATCTAAGGCAGATTACTCCTTGTTCACTAATCAAGGGTACTTCACTCACTACTGTATTGTTATATGTTGATGACATGGTGATTACAGGCAACAATGAGGCAGAAATTAAGAACCTAAAGGCTTTCCTTAGCAGTCAATTTCGAATTTAAGATCTTGAACCTCTGAAGTAGTTCCTTGGAGTCGAGGTCGCACGTTCGAAAACTGGAATCACAATTTGCCAATGGAAATATACACTAAACATATTGGAGGATGTTGGATTACTTTGTGCTAAACCCACAAAGGTTCCAATGGAGGCAGATTTGGTACTAACACCTGCAGGTAGCAGTTCACTTCACGAACCTGCGAGGTATAGATGCTTAGTTGGAAAATTGATCTATTTGACCATCACAGGACCAGAAATAGCATATACGGTCAACATGATGAGTCAGTTCATGCAAGATCCATAACGACATCATCTTGATGCAGCGTATCGACTTCTTCAATACCTCAAAGAAGCTCTTGGACAAGGTTTGATGTTTTCTTCCCAAAGTGAATTACATTTAATTGGTTATTGTGACGCAGATTGGGCTCGTTGCCCTATTACACGTCGATCAGTGATTGGTTATTGTATCTTTCTTAAAAACTCATTGGTGTCTTGGAAAAGTAAGAAGCAAGTTACAATAGCTCATTCATCCCAAGAAGCGGAGTATCGATCTATGACATCCCCAACCGGCAAGATTATTTTGTGATAACCAAGCCGCCTTACACATAGACGCAAATCATGTGTGTCACGAACGTACAAAACATATTGAGATCGATTGCCACACTGTTTGTGAGAGGGTTCAAAAGGGAGAAATCAAAACTTCCTATGTCAGAACAGGGGAGTAAGTTGCAGACTTATTTACAAAGCCACTACGTGTGCCTATTTTTCATACACATCTAGGCAAGTTGGGCGTCGTTGACATCCACACTCCAAGTTGAGGGGGAGTGTTAAAGGAAAAGAAATTACACGACCTAATTGAGAGTAATTGTAGCTTCCTAAATTGTCAACTCTTGGGATAGAGTGATTATAGGATGTAAATGTAATTAGCTTTATTCTAGTATCTGTTTACTTAGAATAGCACATAGGTTCTGTATAAATCTTACCTTGTGTACCAATATTCAAATTAATGCAATATACAAATTCTCAATTCAAGTACTACATCAACTATACTCATCAATTGACCACTTCGCCCATCATTCTGTAGTCGAAGACCCTTGAAATACCCAACCACCTGCATTCGACTCACCAAACACGGGACGAGGTTGAAGACCCTTCCACATTTTTAAACACACCTCAATTTCAGAACCTGGACATCCTCGAGAAACATCCAAGACTTGGGTTGTGATGGGTGGACGGGTTCGAGTTGGAGCTTGAGAAGTTTTTACGGCTGAAGCGTCAGAAGCAGCAGTTCGATGCCCTCCAATAATGCTAACACGATCCTCTAAGGTTCAGAAAATCAATAAAATAATTTAGAAACAGTAGAAAATGCAAGGAAAGAGAAGTGACTTTTCCTGGAGAAGAGTCATTCATGAGTTATAAACATTGTGAAACAAGCAAAGCCCAGAGTTGCATACGCATAAAGTGGACTAAAAATTATCTAGACAAAAAAATTAAAATACCTTCTGCTTTCTTTGCAACAATTGCGAGATTCTTGTTGTCTGTAGAAGTAACATTTTCTTTTGTTGCAAAGAGCTTCGCAAGGTGTAGCTCTGTTATTTTCATCTGCTCCTGAGTTGCAATCTCGAACTCAACTATTGGCCTATTTGGATATCGTTTCTGCAAAGAGGAAAAGAACACTTACTAATTTGAGTAACAATTTATGCAGAGTCTGTAGAGCATGGTCCTTGCAGCAGTGTTATCCTTCTCCTCATTCCACGGGCATCACAAAATAAACATCAGCGGATGTTCTGGTGAATATCTCATTTGGTCTTTACATTTCCTTTATAAGTTGCAGGAAAAATATTTACTTACGCATAAAAAAGATTAACGATAAAAACTACTACTCTTCAAACTTAGTCATTGTCTCCCGTCTTTTGTACACACTTTCTGTGGAGTGGAACACATTCTTTATTTATCTCTTCATTGCCCGAAAACAATAAAATTTTGGCTTAATCTCTTCTTAGAGGAAAAACTGAGCTGAGCTGGTTTATCCCAACATCCTGTGCATTGGGTGATAATAAACATTGTTTTCCAGGAAAAACAGACTCTAAAGTGCTTTAAAAGTATTTTTTTATCACTTTGTTTTTTTGGAGTGAATTGGTTGGAAACGAATAATAGAAGTGGAACGTAAGTGCCAATATAGAGGTCAGAGTGAAGTTTTAGCCATCTTTCTGGGCTTGTTGAAATATAACAAGTTTCTCTACCAGTTACTGAAAAGGCACTATATTGGCTTTGATATTTTTATTTTTAAAGAGTGATTTTTGTAAACTATTGACTTTGTGTGATTTATTGATCTTTGTTTCCCATGAAAAGGTTAATTAAGCCAGAATATGCCAACCAAAAGTTATCGAGTAAATATATTCATTCTGCATTAAGGTTAGAGAAACTTCTATTAACGAAAACGGTTAAACTGAAATTCTCAAATGAAATAGTTTCAGTATAATGAATCCATTGATTTAGTCGCTAGTATATCTCTACAAGCTATTCTATCATGCTTATCAAGGCCACGACTATAATCTTTTAACATTTGGAAACTTTAATAAAAAAACCGACTGTAAATGAAAAGCTACCTTCAACTCGGCAAGTATCCCCTCAGTTCTCTTTCCAGATGCACAAATAAGAAATATAAAACCAAAATTCTGCCTGTATGTAGCATTCAGTTCGGCCAGTTCCTACAAAAGCCAGGTGGACGATATTTAGGTAAAAGAAGAAAAAAAAATTTGATCACAACTTTCACATAAACAAACAGAAATTGAAACATCAAACTATTTTAATTCTTTCGCTTCTGCAGACTAAAACAAGAAGAAATAGAGGGAAACCTTAAATATGTTTGGTTTCATTTCAAGAGGGTATTACGACTTCGAAGATACACATTAAGTATCCGAAGCATACTAACCTGCAAGCTAGAACTAGTGGAAGTTGCATGCTATCCCTTACTCCACCTACAAAATGATTGCTACATCGGTTACTTCAATATCATTGCATTTGCATATCTAAAAAGACTGAAGGAGAAAGAAAGGCGGTTAATTAGCATCAATTAGCCCACAAAGAACAAGAGCACTCCACTCTTATTTTACGCTAATGTTTTTTTGGACTTGGTATAGAGCTAGCAAAAGATTTAAACTTTAAGGGCCTCATCTTGTTGGTAAATAACACCAAGCTCAAACACAACATGGCTTAAAAATCTCAGCAATGAAATAGTGAAGTGGGCAACCCATTTGATTAACACGTTCAACCCATTTGAATCAACTCAACACACCATTACCCCAGGATGGTTTTGATGAGCTAAAATCCAATTGGGCATCTTTTGGAAAATTCAAAATTTCTAATTTTTTTTTATTAGCTTTAATTAAACACTAAAATTTAGTATATATTACGCAAACAACAATCCATCTGATGATCAATGGTGTGAAAATTCAAGTAATCCATCTGATGCTTTTCATCAGACACATCCAACAGCAAGGAAGCACTAACGAGGCTTCGAAAAAATTGAATAGGGCAATAACTAAAAAGCTCATATAAATAAAGATCAGCTTTATTCTTAAGAACGCAAATAATCAAATTTAAAGTCCAAAACAGGGCTTTAATACAGCTTGGGAACA
>JAOEHR010000109.1:17276197-17288638 GCA_025448175.1 Aronia arbutifolia
TAATTCAAAGAATGCATTCAATCAATCATAAGAAATTAAATAAAAATTACATATTCATGCTAAGGCTCAAGGCTTCACCCTAGCAAAACGAATTAGTCGCGCATATTCATAATTAAAATCATAGAAAATATTATTAAGAAGAAAAGGAATGAAAACACCTTAAAGTAGAAAATCTCCAAGAATCCTAGCAATTACTCTCGTCTCCAAAGTTTCATAAAAGAAAGCGTGCCTAACCTAAGGCCGGCTGAAACCTTTTAAATCGCATCTAAAAGGCATCACACAATTCCTAAAAACTAGGTCCTTTATTCCCACTAGGAAACTAAGAATAATAAAAAATAAAATATCTTAGAAAATAAAATCATAATTAAGCTAGGAGAATCTGCCAAATACTTGTCCAACCACGTTTTAACCTCAGAAATCCTCCAAATCCAGCCCATAATAGCTTGTTTTGAAGATCGGGACGTTCTGAACACATCTCCAGAAATTCACGAACCCATCCGAGGTCATCATGGGCTCCAAAAACGCAATTCAAGCCTAAAACGTCACTATTCCAGCACTGTGCACTGCTCCTTTATTTTATCGTCAGAAAATAGACGCTTGGTAGAAAAATATGATATTTTGATACGTTCAAGCTAATTGACTCACGAACGTTCTCCAACTGGAATTACTCCAAAATTCATCCATTTGATCATGTTTTGCTCCAGAGGAAGTCAAATGTCCTATATTAGAAATACAATTCAAAGTATCAAAATTCTTCCAAAATAGTAACCAAAATATACTAAGAATAGGTTTAAATATATAATATAAAATCTACTCATCACTTATTGCAATTTATAAGGAAATTTGTAGACATCGAAATTTTGGTGAAGTAAATGTTCACCAACACATTAAAGTTTCAACATGCGAAGACTTATGTGGCATGCGACATGTGTGTTGTACAAATCGTACACATGACATGTGACTCATCAAAATCTGATGAGTCATCAAGAGGGACACGTGTCAATACTTGGCGGAAATTAATTAAGAAATTATTTGATTTAATTTTTAATTAAACAAATTAATAAATTTAAATTTAAAATAAACGAAGATACCAAATTGGGGAAGATTGATATATGATTTTTATTTGATTAAATCAAATATTAATAGATGGAGTCAAATCATGATCCGAGTCACAAATTAAGTTTTGGCTCTTTCGTCAATTAATCAAGTCCACAATTAAGGCCAAAGTCGTAGGTAAGATTTGGAGAGCCTATAAATACGAGGCTCCAAGATAAAGGAAGGGGTCAAAAATTCATTCTCACACCTAAACGCTCAAACTCTCAAGCCTCAAACAATCTTGAACACTCTCAGAAAGCTCTCTGCATTCTTCGCCACACCCGTGAAGAATCATCAAGCACAATTATATATGCCAGTTCTTCTATCGCCACAAGCCAAAACCTTGCGGCATCTGTTCATCCAATATCAAGTCATCGCGAGTCTCAGATCAACATCCCCTACACAAACACTTTGCATCTCGAAGATCAAATCAGATGATCAAATTTGTAATCAAATATTATAACACTAAACATTCATTAATACAAATATTATTTTGTACATGTGTTCTATTTGATTTGTCACATAAAATTCGCGTTTACAACTCATTACAGGGCATTTCATGTATTTATCCACACGACATAATGTAATAATTCGTTTGCCTACCGAGAAGGCTTCGTCCGGTTAAAATTTTTCAAGAAAACAAGGAGTTGCACATCCAAAATATACATCGAACAAGGAGTAGTTCTACTTTACAAGCTAGATGCAACTCTGGGCAATGACAGAAACGCCCCTACAGCATATTTTACTGCATGTTAAGTTTCAGACACATTAGCGTACACTGCCGGACGAAAATTTGATGTACAGTGCAACTCTTGCCATAGAACTATTGGATTAGTGTGAAGCTTCCAAAAACTCTGTTAATATAGGGTTCTTAGTAAACCCTCCCAAGGCATATTTGTAGTATCCCATTTGAAAATCAGGAATTTATGGCAAACGACCTGAGAAAATATTGATTCCATTTTTGTAAGGTATCGATCATATTAACCAAAGTTGAATAGACAAATAGTGAATTACTTTCAAGGGTAACGTCTTCTTTTAGATCTGGTACGATGGGGGAGAATCCGGAAAACCACGACAATAATATTGAAGACGACTTGTATGATTATTAATAGCTTCAAACCTGGAAACACAAAAGCCCCAATTTTTGTTCACACATAATTTTTAGCTATACAAAGACAAGTTGGCATTTTTGTTTGGTTTCTGAAAATTAAGCTGAAGGGCTCATAATAAAACAGCCACTGGGTTAGCGAATAGTTTTAATTTTTTGGTCTCCTTTCTTGTTCGCCAATAGTTTTGAAGCAGGAGTACCAGCCACCTCTGCAGTTATGGGTGGAATGACACGCTTCTCCTTGGCTTAGAGATTAAAAATACACACACTTTACCCTCAGCTGACGCAATTTTTCATCTAAAATTTGGCATCACAGATAAACCAAAACAGAAGCTTTAAGATATGCAAATTTTATTGAATTACATGCAGATGCAGCTCCTCCCCCTTGATAAAGAAACATCTGCCATCTCCAAAGTAGCACCAGCCTCCCTCCCTTCCATGCTTGGTCAAATCACCACGCATGGGAAACAAGAAGATTAGTGTAAGTGAAATTACAACATATTAAGTCCAAAATGTATAACTCTACAAATCAAAACTCATATTGCTTTATGTAGCTTCCACAAGCTCTAGCCCACCTGATAATAAAACCGTATCCAAATTGTTCAGGTTTCACCACGTTTAGCCTAAAAAGAAGGCAAAAATACTAGCGACAACCTTACTAAATACAAAATAATTCGCAAATCAAGGTCGGTTTTTGTCGTATTAAGTACCAAATCTCGGACCCAGACGTGTGGTAATGTGGTACAGTATCCTAGTGGATAGGGTAACAAATTTCTACCTATGCATCCTTTGTTCAAAACTTCACCTTTCTCCTCAATTATTATAATAGTTTCGAGAGAATTGCTAAGGGGACTCACCTCCTAAGTGATTCTCAAAGAACTCTCCACCCACGTGGATGCACTTCCTCAATTAATTCTCCACCCACTACCAAATTTTCTAGGTCTTTCATGGGGAAGTGCAACTCCACATAGGTGGAGAGTCCTTTGAGAATCGTCTTCCGTAATAATAATAAATTAAAAAAAAAAAGCATTACAAACCTCTATCTATTTATTACATTTGATTGACTAAATGTCTTTATTTTTGGGAATTTTTATTGGCATTCCAAAATTCTCATTCTACACTCCAAACTTTATATATTTAAAAGAAAAAAAAAACACTTGTGAGGAGTGTAGAATGAGATTATTGGAGTGCCAATAACACTTTCCTTATTTTTAATTAATATTTTTTCAAAATTTACAATGTAATTTAATAATATAAATGATTAACTTTTATAAAACAGTCACCAGGAATATTAAAGAGCCACGCATAATCATCATTAAGAAAAAGGTTAAATAAAGGCGTTTGGGTTTTCATTCCCCCCACCCAACAATTTGCTAACTTTTGAGCCCTTTGAGCCTTTTGAGGCACGCATTCCTCATAAAAAAAAAAAACCTCGAATAAAGGCCATTGGGCTTTAAGCCTATGCGGGTCTGATTTCTCGGAATGCATGTCCCCTCCTCATTTCTTCCAGCTTATTTTTTGATATGTGTCTTTACACTTAAGAGAACATTGACACTGTTAATTCTTATTAAACTAAATGATGATTAGATTTTTACTTAATGTTGATTAAAGTGTTTATTTTTTATTAGTAACACATCATTTGGTTTGCGAAAAAAATTTAGTCTGCCTTAAAAACAAAATAAAAACTCATTCTCGTCTTTCTAACCTAGTTCACCAACGCAACCGTCTTCTCGATACCACCAAAAGACACCTTCGTTTTTTGTAACCTCTCCTCAACGTATCATCACATAGCCTGAAAAGGCAACATCGTAAATCTAAATGATGTCGTCAAACATCATTGAACCTTCAACCAATATCTTAAAATTTTGCAATGATGATTCAGAAGGATTGGATGTCATTAGATTGGATTTGATGATTCAGAAGGATTGGATGGTATTAGATTGGATGGCATTAGATTGGATTTGAAATTGCAATTGATCATATTGCTTAATCTTTGTTTATGTGGATTGGGGCGTTGCGAACCACTTGTATACTCGTAAAACCGAAACATGCTTTTCTAGGAAGATCAGAATCGGAACAGTAAAGAGTGGATTTCTACTTGGAGCACCACGAGACCATGGCAGCAACGCGCCCACGAAGTTTGGGGGATTGGCTAAGTTAGTTTCAGTTGAATATTAAAGTGCAGAACAAACAAGACTACAAAGTAATAAGAATATTATTAATAGACAATAATGCCAGAACGGCTACAATATCCTAAGAGGTTACATCGTGACTAACTTATTATCGACTGAATAACAAGCATGCTATTTATAATAAACTAACCCTAATCCTAAAAGATAAGAAATCAAAACCCTAATGCTAAAGGACTAAGCCCAGAAAACCAAACATTCAAATAAATCAAAATACTAATACACTACTACAAAAGTGACTTATTGTGTCGGTGGCTGGTGTCGATTTTATATAATATACTGGCGGATAAGACATTTCCGACACCCTCTTTACATGGTGTCGGAATTACTGTCGGGTATAACCAACATAGACTGTTAATGTCGCTTATAACCGACGTAGCTTTTAATCTTTTTAAATGGTGGTGTCGTTTAAAAAGAAAATCATGTCGTCATGAAGAATCGTGTCGCTTCTACCCGACACTAATAGTAATTTTTAAATATTGTAAAACCTGATGTCGATTGTAGCCAACACTAACAATTATTTTTTAATATTTTAAAACCCAATGTTAGCCCGTTCCCATTACTTCACGTGACTCTCTCTCTCTCTCTCTCTTACACACACAACAGTGCATCACATCATTTTTTCTTTCCTTCTCTTTGGCAATTCCCTCACATGGGTTTCTTTCTCTCTCTCTGACACACATGCCTCATTTCTCTCACTTTCTTTCTTTCTTGTTCTTTTAACCGGTTCTTCTTCACCCCCTCTCTTTTCCGTCTCCATCACGTTTCTCTCTGTACCCACCCACTCAACCTTCTTTCATCCCCCTATCTCTCTTTTTCCTCGACTTTTCCATTTCCCATCCCTCCATCTTCTTCTCTTATGAAAAACCACAAATCAAAACACTGCAAACATCTCCCTTTATTCTCCACCGCACTTCTCCCTTTAGCCTACAACCTGCCAGGTTTTATCCCTTCCTCTACCTCTCCATTGCACATCTCCCTCTATTCCACCAACGCACTTCTCCGTTTCCATGCACAGAGCCTCTGGATCTGTTAAGGACACCAAGCCAAGCCTAGTTCCGCATAATGGGTTCCACCACTGTTCATCGCGTACCCCAACTAGTTCTCGAGCTCTTGACTTGGTAAGCCTCCATACTACTCCCTCTCATTTCAGTTTCCGTTTTCTAGCTTGGTTTCAAGCTTGCATGTAATCTTAGAACCCACTTCGTGGTTGAAAAAAATGAATGTGGGTTTTGTTCATTTCGATGTGTTCGGTGCGAAGAAGATGAGAAAATTAGTGTAATTTGGAGATCTCTGTGCATATATTGGAAAATGTAGGAAAACAAAAGTGACTTTTTGAATTTTGAGGGAATAACAATTCGTTTTCCCTCCTAAACGAATCGTTTTCATTTCCCCAAAAACTCAGAGAGAATGGAAGGCATGAAAGCCACCAAGGGCGCTGGCGGAAGAAGAGGCGGAGACAAGAAGAAGTCGGTGTCCAAGTCAGTTAAAGCCCGCCTCCAATTCCCCATTGGCCGTATTGCTCGTTTCTTTGAAAAGGGGACGCTACGCCCAATATACCGGTACCGGCACTCCCATTTACCTCTCCGCCGAGGTAATTTCCCGATCCACATTTCTCAGATCTAAACATTTTCTGCTTATATATATTTTTTACTTTTGCTAATTATTATTAATAACTGAGACATATTTTCTTTTTTTTTTATTATTAAAAATTTATGGTGTCGCTTATGGGCGACATTATATTGGATATTATATGGTAGGTGGTGTCGGTTAAGACGACACCAGCCTGCTCCATCAACAGCCTTTGTCAGTCTCGATGTCACTTTTAACCGACGTTACTATCCTTTTTTATTTTATATTGCTTTCTTCTTCGTGGTGGATTAAGGGGATTAACCGACATCAAAAGTCTTTTTGTGACGGTAGCCTTGATGCCGGTTCCCCTATCCGACATTGCATGATTTGATGTCGAATTTTTACCAAAAATTCGACATTAATTAGGATTTATTGTCGGTTTTTGCACCACCAGTGATAGCTTCTTTTGTAGTAGTGATATTTTCCAACACCCTCCGTCAAACTCATGGCGGTATACGACATGAGTTTGCAAACAAGCAGATGTGGACTGGCAGACATGCAAACTTAACTTGACTTGACTCTACTGGTGAACTTGACTTGATTTGATTGGCGAACTGGACTTGATTGGATTGGCAAATTGATTCTTGCTGGCAAGTTGATTCTGGCTGGCAAACTGATTCAGATTCAGACTAGCTAGTGTTGAGAGTATAGAAAGAACCCATCATAAACGGACTAGATTTCCATATCTCAATTGAAGCAACGAACGAACAAACACAAATACTAATGGTCACAATTCTAAGCACTTGAGTGACGGTCACAAAACAATCTTAAACAAGCCAACAACTCGTGTGGCCCCAAAAACAAACTTAACCATGTTTTTCCCTTTGCCCGTGTGGACCTAAAACAAATAGCCAATTTTTTTTTTTTGCCTTTTTTTTTTCTCTTTCTTATTTTCTTTTCCTTTTTCCCTTTTTTTTCTTTTTTTTTTCTTCTTCCTTTCAACCTCTGTGTTCTTGAGAGAAAACAAGTTTGAGTGCGGGTCTGGGATCTCAATTCTGGGATTCTAGACACGATGGAATCGTAGCGGCGGTGAAGTGCGGATCAAAGCGGCGGCAAGGATGCTGGTACAGGAAGTGCAGCAGATTCGAATAAAGGTGTGTAGATGACGGGTACGGGGATGGCGTTGGACAGAACGGCGACAGACTGGTGGTTGGTGGTCTGGTGCGAGATGGTGGTGCTGCGTAACAAGTCTGGTGTGGGCGAGAGCAACGGTCATACACGACCGTGGGTTAGGCAGTGGCGACGATGCGGATTCTGGGCAGAACCGATCAGATGCGACATGATCATTGCAATTCAATAGGCGGGTAGACGATAGTGACTGGGTGCAAGTACGGTGCTAGTTCTGGGTTTCCGATTGACAACAAACGACGAATGGTCGCTACGGTGCGGGTGCTGAGCAAATAAACTCCAAACTTTTTTTTTTTTGTTTTTTCAACAAAATCCTAACTAGCTACTGAACAAACAGACAGAGAAACCGATTTCAACCCCAAAGCAAATTAATTCTCAAAAGATTTAACCTGCTCTGATACCAAGTTGAATATCAGAGTGCGGAACAAACAAGACTACAAAATAATAAGAATATTATTATTAGACAAGAATGCCGGAACGGCTACAAAACCCTAAGAGGCTACATCGTGACTAACTTATTCTCGACTGACTAACAAGCATGCTATTTATAATGAACTAACCCTAATCCTAAAAGGTAAGAAATCAAAACCCTAATGCTAACGGGCTAAGCCCAGAAAACCAAACATTCAAATAAACCAAAATACTAATATTTTCCAACAGTTTCTTTGAAAATAGTGAATGTTTAGATCTTAATTGGGAAATTTGGAAAAATAACCAAAATTTGGAACTCATGTAGAATTATAGCCACTATATTAAGTTTATGATAATCATAATCAAAAGTTGATATGAAAGTACTAAAATACCTTTAAAATAAGATTTTCCAAAAGGGATGTGATATTCATATACTTCTTTTTACTTCTCACACACCTTTCTAATTTTTGGCCATCGAAAAAGATGAATTGAAGAAGATCAAAGGACAAAAATTAATAAAAAGTGTGTAAGAAGTAAAAATATGTGTGTGAATAGCACACTCCTTTAAAGAGAACCAAAAAGCAAATGTTTCTGCGATTAACTCACTGAGCTGGAGTTGTTTGGTTCATGTCCTAATAAAATAAAAATACAAGTACACATGAAAATATGAAAAGATATCGTTATCTGACCATGTATGAAAACGTGAGTAAATACCAACGGAGGTAAGCACTCGGTGGCATGCTTTCGAAGGACTAAGAACCCTCCATGGGTGCTTGTATCGAAAGCTGTCAAAACCTAGCAAAAACCAGTGAACTTCCGGTTTGCATGGATCGGGACTTGTAGGTTCACTTTGATGTAATACCAACCGAAAGAAGATGAGTACAAAGAAATATGAAATTTCCTTAGTCATTTTCAGATAATATCCCAACTGATTTGAAAAGACTAACATTAATGACTTTATATTCTTTTATGAGTAAAGTTTTGAAAACTAAAGGATATGAAAATTAATAATTGATTTATTACTTACACGTTGATAAACGTGCTTATTCTTATTGGTGACACATCATTTAGTTTGCAAATTTAGTTTCTAAATTTAGTGTCCCTAGCATTACCCTTCTTTTATCCTTCTTCTAAGCAACTAAACAGAGGAAGATGAAACAAAATAATAAATAAGGCAAAAAATAAAACATGTTTCTCACATCTGCGTCTGGATGCAAAGTGATCTGAGCATATACCTTATCTATTTTTTGTTCTGCCCGTACGTAAAAAGCAGACTTCAATTTCAATGAAAACCAACAAAAATCGTGGATTACACGGAAAAACTACATTCCAAACGCAATAGTAGTAATCGCATATGAACCACACTACAAAATTAAAGAGATGGTTGCTGGTCCAGTTCCTGATTTATTGATGCTCCAACAACAAAAAAACCAGAAAACATAAAAAACCCAGAAAATAAAACAAATTTAAAAAAAAAGAAGATTTTGATTCATTAAGAAACAATTAAAACAAGTGGGATTGAAGAAAGGATTAAAACAAGAAGTTTTTAATCATTAAAGGTATATTAGTACTTTTATATCAATTTTTTGTTATAATTATTATAAATTTTAAAATATAGCTATCATTCTATATAAGATCAAAATTTTGACTATTTTTCAAATTTCGCATCGTAATTGCGTAGCGAAAACTTACCAAAAATTGGTGGAGATAAGATATTTATAAGGAGGTGGCTAGCCTAGGTGCAGATCAATTCCATACCTCATGCCTTTTAAATTCATATGTTCATCACTTCCTTATAAACATAACCACTTGACCAATGCATAATTCTTACATAAGAATCGATAAATATTGATGAGAATTATCACATAATTACTACAAACCTCATTCATTTGTATAATGTTCTTGCCACTGAATGCTTTCTTTTGTTCCATCCATGAGTAACCAATGATAAGTACGGAGAAGCTCAAGCATTAGTCTTCAATTCCGATAAACCTCCCTCATCAGAATTAGTACTCACACCAATGACAAAAGCTTGAGATATAACTAACGGCATTACATCAAGTAAACTATAAAGCAATCTCTGTTTTTCCCAGAGGAAACAAGTCAAACTCATCCATAACAAAGATAATTGTATGAGCTAATCCACACTCCCTTTACATGGCTATCTTAAAGTGGGTTATCATCAAATGATGCCATTCTCAAAAGCACCAACTGATGGACCATGCATAGCTGCCTACTTGGTACATAATGTTAGAACTTTATTAGGGTTAGCTCGTAATCAAGGATTACAACAGTTAGGGAACAAGGTTACATGTCACATCCTGGCCCAGGCCCCGACCACATCCCAGGCACGACTCCGCCGTAGCACGATATTGTCCGCTTTGGGCCCCAACCACTCCCTCACGGTTTTGTTTCTGGGAACTCACACGAGAACTTCCCAGTGGGTCACCCATCATGGGATTGCTCTCGCGCACTACTCGCTTAACTTCAGAGTTCCTACAAACTCCGAAGCTAGTGAGCTCCCAAAAGACCTCGCTGCTAAAGGAGGTGGGCATGTACATATAAGGCATAGAGAATCCACTCCCCTGGGCGATGTGGGATCTAACATTACATACATACATACATATATATAGTGGAAACACAGAAAGATTAGATATTCCAATGCTCCATCCTGTTAAGCAACAGATTAAGTTGCAGTAGTATAATATCACAGAGAAGATGAAGAGGTTTTAGAGAGAGAGAGAAATGAATTGTAGTAGTATTTTCTAGAAGTATCTGAATTAGACTCATTACATTTGTTATATAGTCTTACATATACTTGTTCACTAAGACACCTTATAACTACCTTAACCTTCTTATAACAACCATACTAATCTCTTGACACATGGCACTCTATCTAACCATCCTTTATATACTGTTAACATCCTCCCTCAAGCTCAGGAGAAGGACCACGAAGCCTGAGATTGCAGCAATAAGCATGAAAGAGTGGTGCAGACAACCCCTTTGTCAGAATATCTGCAAATTGCTCATTAGAAGATACAAACTGCATGTGAAGTAAGTGTTTGGCTACCCTTTCTCGAAAAAAATGGACATCAATCTCAATATGTTTGGTTCTTTGATGCATCACTGGATTGTAGATAAAAGCAATAGCCGATAGATTATCACAAAACATTGTTGATGGAGTTGAAACTTCAATCTTCAGAAATGCAAGAAGTTGTATTATCCAATCAATCTTAGCGGCTGTTGTAGCAATTGCTCTATACTCAACTTTAGTAGATGATCGAGAGACTGTGTTTTGCTTTTTTGATGACCACGATATTGGATTATATCCCAAGAAAGCAACTAATCTTGTTGTGGATCGTTTGTCATTGGGATCCCCTGCCCAGTCAACATCACTAAATGCATTTAACTCCAACTCTCCTTTCACATATTGAATACCATAGTGTTGAGTACCTTTAAGGTACCTTAATAACCTTTTGACAGCCAAGTAATATGACTTCATGGGACAATGCATAAACTGAGCAACCTGATGCACAGAAAAAGCAATATCAGGTCTTGTGAAGGTGAGATATTGCAATGCTCCCACTATACTTCGGTACAATTCAGGATTGTCAAATGGTGTTCCATTATCCTTAAGAAGTCGATGATAAGGCAAGCAAAGAGTAGCACAAGACTTTGACTGATGCATTTCTGTCTTGGTCAATAAGTATGTGACATATTTATGCTGAGACAAAAACAACCCTTCTACAGTTTGTGTGATTTGAATACCAAGAAAATAATGTTGGGGTCCCAGATCCTTGATATCAAATTCTGTTGCCAATGTAGAAATTACTTCTTGAATGACAAATGTTGCATTCGCTGTGATGATTATGTCATCCACATAAAAGAAGAAGAATTACTATCCCAGAAGTAGTGTGTTTGACAAACAAAGATGTGTCTGCATAAGTTGTTTGAAATCCCAAAGAAGGCAGAAAATTAGTAAACCTATCATTACACACTGAGGAGGAATAGATAGAATCTACAAAACCAGGAGGCTGTGTTATGTATACCTCTTCTTGCAAAATTCCATGCAGAAATGCATTTTTGACATCGAGCTGTTTAAACCCCAACCAAACTGTGCAGCTAAGGCAAGAACAAGTCTCATTGTAGTAGGCTTAACTACAGGGCTAAATGTTTCACCATAATCTATACCTGCCTCTTGGTTGAACCCTTTGGCCACAAACCTAGCCTTGTATCTCGAAATGGTGCCATCTGCATGTCTCTTGATCTTAAAAACCCACTTGTACCCCATAAGATTTATGTTTGATGGTAAAAGAACTAAGGACCAAGTTTTCTGAGAATGCAAAGCTTGTATTTCCTCCTCCATGGCTTTAAACCAAACTAGAGATTTAAAGGAAGATTTATAAGAAACTGGTTCAACTTGAGATAGATCAACTTCTGTATTCTCAGATGTCATGGCACTGAATGCTTTCTTCTTTACAATTCCATTTTTCGACTGTGTTTGCATAGGATGCAAGTTGAATGGAGGTATAGGAAGAATTACTTGTAAACTTTCTCGATCGAACTTAAGAGCCACAGGAATTGAAGGAGAAGTACGCTGACGTACAGTGCCAGTAATGGGTGATCTGGTGTCTTCTGTTGCTGTTGGCTGAGACAGATCAGGTGTAGGAGAAGAATTGTAAGACCTATCATTGGCATTAGCAGAACTAGGTGTAACACTAGGGCTAGACATAGATGGATGTGATGACACTCCAACAATCATGTTTTCACTTGTAACAGACACTGAATTCACTGGAATTTCATAAATAGACTTTTAAGAAAAAACATAGGACTTTTGTACAAAAGAGGGATATGGGAAATCACACTTATCAAATATAA
>JAOEHR010000109.1:17288738-17299438 GCA_025448175.1 Aronia arbutifolia
TATTATTGCCAAGTGTGAGATCAAAAGATGTAAGGCATATAATGCCATGTGTAATGATCCTAGTAAATAGCACAATGTATGGTTGAGATCATTTTGTGATGTAGGGATTCCAGCCACTTCTTGCTAACTGTCATGTATATTGCTCAATGAAAGTGTGAGTGAATTAAGTAAGAGAAAAATATACTCCTCTGCTACATTTCGTGGCAGAGAAGAGAACATTCAGTGAAATTCTTTCTCCTTCTCCATTTCTCATAAGTTCTGAAAACTCTCAAAAGAACCAGAAACACTAACATGGCCTCAGAGCCAGGTTTGATCAAATGATCCTGGGCGTAAATCTGTGAGTTCACTGAGCTAAATCGAAGTTTGCTTGAAGCTCGGTGAAGGTCACCAGAACTCCACTATCATTTAAGAAAAAGAAATCGAAGCATTCAGACCAAAGATGTCTGGATCTGGAGGCTCAGAAGTGAGAACTCCAATTTTCTCCGGTGAGAACTACGAGTTCTGGAGAATCAAGATGGTGACGATTTTTAAATCACATGGGTTGTAGAATCTGGTAGAGAAGGGAGTTAAAACTTCCGATTCGAAGAAAAAGAAGAAAACTGAAGGAGCATCGGAGGATGATGGAGATGAAGAAATGGCCGCCGTGTTGGTGCAAGACGCAAAGGCTCTGGATATCATTCAGAATGCAGTCTCGGATCAAATCTTCCCACGAATCGCCAACGCCGAATCAGCTAAAATGGCATGGGATTTGTTTTATGGAGAGTACCATGGTGGTGATCAGGTAAGATCTGTGAAATTTCAAAATCTGAGACGTGAATTCGAATATGCTAGAATGCGTGATGATGAATCTCTGTCTGGGTATCTTACTAGGCTAAATGAATTGATTAATCAGATGAAAACGTTTGGTGAAATTCTGTCTAATGAAAGACTTGTGCAGAAAGTTCTGATTAGCCTTAGTAAACCATATGATCCCATATGTCTAGCCATTGAGAATACAAAGTGTTTGGAGACTATAGAATTGCAGGAGGTAGTTGCAATTTTGAAGAGCCAAGAACAACGTTTTGATTTGCATACTGTTGATGCAACTGAGAGAGCATTCTCTTCACTCTATGTGAATCTAAAGGAACAAAATAAGGGTGGTGCTCACTCTGGTTCATCCAGATTTCAGAGAAACTGGAATTCTAAAGGCAAGAAATGGGAATCAAAATCCAAGTTTCAGCAGAAATCTCCTGTGAACACTTATCAGGATATGAATGCATCTCAGTCAATAGGTCAAGAGGTTGCAAAGCCTCAGTGCAAGGTGTGTTCTAAATACCATTTTGGTGAGTGTAGACACAATGGGAAACCAAAATGCTTCAATTGTGATAAATTTGGGCATTGGGCTAGAGAATGTATTGCAGCTAAAACAGTGCAAAAGGCAAACAATGCTAATCAATTGGAGATGACAGGGAATCTATTTTATGCAAATAGCACAGTTCCAGAACCAAGGGTGAATGGAGAGTGGTACATTGATAGTGGTTGTAGCAACCACATGACATGAAATGTAGATTTGCTTGTTGATGTGAGAACCAACATAGCCGGCAAAGTTCAAATGCCAACTGGAGATCTTGTGAATGTAACAGGAATGGGCTCATTGGTGATTAATACAAATAAGGGTAGAAAGTATGTTAGAGAAGTAATGTACCTGCTTGGTTTAAAAGAAAACTTGCGAAGTGTTGGCCAAATGGATGAACATGGATATTTCTTAGTGTTTGGTGATGGAATGTGAAGTGTGTATGATGGTCCATCACTGGAATGCTTAGTTATGAAAGTGAAGAAGAAAGTGAATAGGTGTTATCCATTGGCTTTATTATCTGAGAACCAAGTGGTTTTAAAAGCTAGTGTCACTCACTCTACTGAGACTTGGCACAGGAGACTTGGGCACTTACACTTTGTTGGTTTCAAACAATTGAGAGACAAGGAAATGGTGCATGGGTTGCCTTAGCCAAAAGACTACAATGGAGTCTGTGAAGGTTGCCAACTTGGAAAACAGCACAGAGAAGAGTTTCCAAGAAATCAAGTGCAAAGAGCAACTGCTCCACTTGAACTTATACATGTTGATCTGTGTGGACCCATGAAGAATGAGTCAATTGCTGGAAATAAATATTTCATGCTCTTGATAGATGATCTCACTAGAATGACTTGGGTTTATTTCCTGAGATATAAGTCTGATGCATTCAACTGTTTTAAAAAAATTTAAAGATATGGCAGAATTACAAAGTGGATTCAAGGTTAATTGCTTGAGAAGTGATAGAAGAGGGGAGTTCAAGTCATCTGAATTCGACTTAGTCTATGAAAAAGTAGGAATACAAAGGCAACTCACTATTGCATATACTCCACAGCAAAATGGAGTAGTGGAGAGGAAGAATAGAACTATGATTTAGATGGCTAAATCTATGTCGCATGAGAAAATGATGCCATATTTTCTCTGGGCAGAAGCAGTTCATAAATCAGTGTATATCCTAGACAGATGTCCCACAAGGGCCTTGAACAACATTACACCTTTTGAAGCTTATTCTGGGAGGAAACCAGGAATTGCACACCTGAGAGTATTTGGTTCACCATGTTATGTTCATGTTCCAAGTGAACACAGACATAAGCTTGAGACTAAAAGCTTCAAAGGAGTGTTTGTGGGATATGCAACTTGTGAAAATAGGTATAGGGTGTTTGATCCAATATCCAAGAAGCTAGTCTTGTCAAGAGATCTTGTCTTTGATGAAGAAGCTGTCTGGAATTGGGAAGTGAACTCTGATTAACTTATTTCTACTACTGGAAACCTTGTTTTTGGTGACACAAGCACAGAAAGGAATGAAAAGAGAGTGCAGACTCCTACCTCATCAACATCATATTCACCTAGAAGAGTTCTTAGCATTGGAGACTCCACTCAATCTAAGACACCCATCTCAGGTGAATCTGTGAACATCTCAAATCTGAATGAAAGAGACACTCAAGCATTTGACCATACACCACTGAAATGGAGAAAATTGGATGAAGTATTAGCTCAATGAAATCTGTGTATCATGGATCCAGAGAAATATGAAGATGCCAAACAAGATGAGTCTTGGTTAAAAGCTATAGAGGATGAGCTGTTTATGATTGAAAAGAATGGCACCTGGAAGCTTGTTGACAGACCAACTGAAAAACCTGTTATAAGGGTTAAATGGGTTTACAAAACCAAGTTAAATCTTGATGGCTCAATGTTGAAGAATAAAGCAATGCTGATTGCAAAGGGCTATGCATAAAAGCCTGGTTTGGACTACAATGAGACCTATGCACCGGTTGCTAGGTTGGATACCATTAAAACCTTAATAGCCTTGGCTGCACAAAAGAGCTGGAAACTGTATCAGTTGGATGTGAAATCGGCCTTCTTGAATGGAGTTCTACAAGAAGAGGTCTATGTTGAGCAGCCTGAAGGTTTTGTAGTCAAAGGCAAGGAAGAAAATGTGTACAAGCTTCATAAGGCTCTCTATGGTCTAAAACAAGCTCTAAGAGCTTGGTATGGAGAGATTGACAATTATTTCTCTCAGTGTGGTTTTGAGAAGAGCTTAAGTGAACCAACTCTGTATCTAAAGGCAAGGGGAGTAGATGTCTTGATTGTTTCTATCTATGTGGACGATATAGTCTACACTGGCAGTTGCAAATCAATGCTAGAATAGTTCAAGGAAGATATGAAAATGAAGTATGAGATGACAGATTTAGGACTTCTTCACCACTTTCTTGGAATGTGAGTGATTCAAACTGACTATAGTATCTTCATTCATCAGAAGAAGTATACAAGTTCTTTACTGAGTAAGTTTGGATTAAATGAAGCAAAGACTGTCACAACTCCTCTTGTAGCTACCAAGAAGTTGTCTAAAGATGATGGAAGTGGTTCTGCAAGTAAGGAAATGTATAGAAGTATTGTAGGAAGCCTTCTATATCTCACTTCTACAAGGCCATATATAATGTACGCAGCAAGTTTATTGGCAAGATTTATGCACTGTCCTACAAATAGACACTATGGAACTGCAAAGAGGGTACTCAGATACATCAAGGGAACCCTGGATCATGGCTTGGAGTATGTGAAAGGAAGAAAAGCTTGTCTAATTGGCTTATGTGATAGTGATTGGGGTGGTTCATTGGAGGACAGCAATAGCACATCAGGATATGCTTTTTCATTTGGCAGTGGTGTATTTTCTTGGGCTTCAGTCAAGCAAAACTGTGTTGCACTCTCAACCGCAGAGGCTGAATATATAAGTGCATCAGAAGCCATAGCTCAAGCAATATAGATGAGGTTTGTTTTGGAAGATTTTGGAGAATTGCAAACAGAAGCTACTCCTCTTCACTGTGACAACACTTCTGCCATTGCAATTACTAAAAATTATGTGTTTCATCAGAAGACCAAGCACATTGACAAGAGGTATCATTTCATCAAAGATGCATTGCAGGAAGGCATCATTGACCTGATCTATTGTCCCACAGAAGAGCAGCTAGCAGATATTTTCACAAAACCTTTGTCTAAGGACCGTTTCAATTATCTCAGGAGTATGCTTGGAGTGAAATCAGCTCAAGACTTAAAGGGGAGTGTTGAATTATAAGTCTATAGCTGATTAGTATTAGGGAAATAAGATGAGTTTATTTGTGTATTCACTTGAGCATATTATTGCCAAGTGTGAGATCAAAAGATGTAACGCATATAATGCCATGTGTAATGATCCTAGTAAATAGCACAATGTATGCCTGAGATCATTTTGTGATGTAGGGATTCCAGCCACTTCTTGCTAACTGTCATAATCCTAGTAAAGAATTATTCACTTTCCTTGATCTTTACATTGTCTGATTGGGAAGGTATGCGTGCAGGTCATGGTGCCTTTTGTTAAATGTCCCACATCAGTGGGTTCAAAGAAACCCAATGGGTTTAAATAAGATTACCCTACTTTAACTAATATCGAGGCCTTTTGTGGTAAAACCCTACACTTGACGGATTGGGCATGTGGTAAAGTTGGGGACAATATCGGTGTCGTTAGAGTAGGGCAGACCCGGCGATCCAAAAATCCAACACCTTTCAGATATGAAAAATTCTTCGAGGAATTAATATATCTTGTGGAATCCAGGGAGATACCAATGTCTAGGATAGATGATGTTGTTGCAAGAATACTGAGAGTGAAGTTTGTTGCTGGTGTTTTCGAACATCCCTTCGCTGATAAATCTTTGCAGGACCTAGTTGGTTGCAAGGTAATCTTTTGAGCTCAGTACGTCTTACAATCTCCTCGTTGAACATTCTGTTAGATTAGAATTTAGTCTCGGACTTGGATCACAACATTCATATAAGTGTTAGTCAATTGTGATTGAATAATCATATACATATACACGTACCTAAGGAAGCCATGAAGTATGAGATGAATGCACCGAAGAGAAAACTATCAGAACGTCTTCTACTCACACAATCCTTATGTCCAATACTAGTGATAGTCTAGTGATCGAGTGAACGTGTGTCTGGTGAGCAGGGACATTCGTATTTATGGAGTATATTCCTAACGTGATCCCAGCAATCATGGATCAGTTAATCCCCATTAATTTACACTTTCGAATGAGGCTGACTAACCTCATTTGTATCATGTTCCCGTAATCCTAAATAATAGGAAAACAGTTTGTTCATATGGCCACACTCCTAATCAGTTTAAACCACGTTTAGGTATCCTTATCATGATATGTGTAAGTTCAAAACCTAACATTCTCCCACTTTGGAACTTTCACTCATCATGTTCCTTGTCCAACACATTAAACCAATTCCTTAAGTGATCACATGAGTCAGATCAACCATATAACAACTCATATCTGTCGTGAATAATTTCAAAGATTTGAACCCCAGAAAATTCGTACTTCATAAATTTGTACTAACACTCTAAGATCACATCCCCCAAAACTATTCATGCATGATATTAATGGAGCAGATAAACATATTAAAATGTCCATCCTATACACTCCCACTGATCAAACCAAACATCTTGAAAAGCCTTTATTTGGCTCCAATGAAAAGCTTAAATAATTCAACTCGTTAATCCTTGGTCTGCTCTCAGTTTCATTATTTCAACACATTGCGCGCGCGCGCGCGCATACATACATACATATATATATATATATATATATATTTGTATACACATACAATAACTGAAACAAAACAATCAACTCTCATCAATTGCCATGATAATATAAATATACGCATACATTAATCCATGCTTATTCAAAACACATGAAAAATTGAGATGAAAGGAACAACCTTTGCTCCCACATAGCAGTTGAATCAAATGAGTCAATGACTCCCATATTCATGACATAATCCTTCAACACTCCAACAGCCAAGGGCTTTGTGAGAGGATACTCCTGTCTTCACCTTTTCCTTTATAGACAAATATTTCACGTCCATCATTCATACATGTTTATGTTACACCTTTGGGTAAGAAACATAAACAACTATCATTTTGAAAATAGATTATGTAACCTTATTGTATAATAGTCATAAAAGATTAATAAAACAACCAAGATTTCAAGTCTTTGGACAAGAAAGCGGTCAACTTAATTCTCTTGAAAATGTTATACCCTGAAAAATCTCAAGCCATTTATGTATTCCTCTCTTTGGAAAAGAATATTGACATGTTACGAGTTTTAAAACCATAATTTACATAATCCGGTTCCTGAAGTCTTTTCACTTTGGTGAAAAACATATGTACACAAGTTTGCACTACAAAATCTCGTTCAAAAGATTTTTCCTGAAGAATTAAAGGTCAGTGAACAAAATATTATCGCAAAATACTTTATAGCTATGATTGCAACCATCTGAAGAAGCCAAGAAACATCAGTGAGGTAAACCCCTAACCCTACCGATCATAAAATAATCATTGGTCAAAACCAATTAAGCAGTCTTTAACTCAAAATTGCCCCAAAACTCAATGAGTCGTGAAAACAAGTTCATTTAATCATACATATTTATGTCACACTTTTGAGCAAGAGACCTAAACTGCCTTAATTCTTTACTATATAACCATCATAATAGATTAAGATAGAATAACCCGTTGATAACTTAATGCCCAAAACTTTCTTAACAATATGATTAGAATAACCCAAGAACAACTCCCATTAAGTTTTTAGAATTTATACACTTATTGCAAATAAGTTAATGAGTGTAAAGCCCAATTTTCTTTCACTAATTCTCCCACTTGGGCAAACACTTGTTAATATATTCTTTCAAAAAATGTATCAAAAAATTATTTTCTTCCTAAGGAAACATCTCTAATACATGCCATAAATTAGCCTTGAATGAAATCCATACCTCATGCCTTTAAAATTCATATGTTCATCACTTCCTTATAAACATAACCACTTGACCAACGCATTACATAAGAATCGATAAATATTGATGAGAATTATCACATAATTACTACAGACCTCATTCATTTGTATAATGTTCTTGCCACTGAATGCTTTCTTTTGTTCCTTCCATGAGTAACCAATGATAAGTACGGAGAAGCTCAATTAGCCTTCAATTCCGATAAACCTCCCTCATCAGAATTAGTACTCACACCAATGACAAAAGCTTGAGATATAACTAACCGCATTGCATCAACTATAAAGCAATCTCTGTTTTTCCCAGAGAAAACAAGTCAAACTCATCCATAACAAAGATAATTGTATGAGCTAATCCACACTCCCTTTACATGGCTATCTTAAAGTGGGTTATCATCAAATGATGCCATTCTCAAAAGCACCAACCAATGGACCATGCATAGCTGCCTACTTGGCACATAATGTTGGAACTTTATTAGGGTTAGCTCATAATCAAGGATTACAAACAGTTAGGGAACAAGGTTACATACATACATACATACATACATACATACATACATACATACATACATACATACATACATACATACATACATACATATACACATACATACATACATACATACATACATACATACATATATATACATACTGGAGAGCCAAAAATAACCACAAGGCATATCAGGATTCATACGCGCAAGCAACGGGCAATCAACCCTCAACCAAGTCAAAAGTGCCCAAAATAGGTACTAATTCAAAACATATTTCATTCATCTTCTCCACAAGGTAACCCCCCAAACATTCCTTTTAAATTATGTTAATGGCTAATTAATGGATTTATTACCTAATTAATCTATTAATGGCCAATTAAAGTACCAATTACACCTAAAAAACACACAAATGGCCGGTCACCCTCTCTCCAAAGGGGACCGGCCATGCCCTAAATATACTACCCCATTTTCTCTAAAAATCAAAGTTCAACACTCTTGCAAAACTCTCTAAATTCTCCAAACACTTTTCTCTCAAAATTCTAACTTTGGCATCAAAGGTTCTTCTGCCAAAGCCCCCCCCTCAAAATTCATTGTGGGCGCGTGAGGCTTTTGGCCTTGACCTAAGGTGTTATTTGTTTTGTAGGTGCAATTTTGTCTAAGAACAAGGAGGAAGAAATTTGCATCCACAAATTGGTGCTTTTATTGAGAGTTGAGTTCCACACACGTAGAAGACTCTCGCATCCAAGGTTTTCTATTTTCTTGTCCATTTGTAAATTTTTCGTACTTTCTTATTATTAGAATTTTTTTTATTTGCAAAAATTCTTTGATAAAACGTAAAAGACAAGTACAATGGCTAGAAATTTAGAAAATTCAACGAATGAAAATTTCAACATTCAAGAGATGGGACCATGGCGATCCACAATGGCTAAATGTGACAATAGGTGGAGCGGCAACACCACCACGAGTTTCCACCATGAAAACCACTACGGTGGTAGCCACCCGTGGCGAGGTCCATGATGTCACCACCACGGCCCTAGCCGTGCCATCCAAGGTGGCTCACGGCACTAAGGCCACGGTCCAAACCATGTCACTCCATGCCCAACGCGTTGCCAAGTCGAGCCCAATCCTCGCACCCGTGTGCATCATACGCCGAGCAGCCCACTCCCGTGGCCCAGCCTGCTTCCGCCGAGCATCCCACTCTCGTGGCCCAACATGCTCCCTCCGAGCAGCCCACTCTTATGGCTTAGCCTGCTCTCGCGGCCCAGCCTGCTCCCGCAACATTCCAAGCAGCCTAAATTGGCCCAAGACTATCTCAACCATCCGGACCAACCATCGAGCCGGGGGTATTTTCACCACATTTCTCTGCAGATTTGACATTTCCTAATTCAAATCTCACACCCGAAGCCTACCACATTTCCACTACTCAAGGAGACACATTCCTTCCAAGCTCTTCCAATCCAAATGGCGAACAATACTTGTCTCGACAAGTCATAGAGTTGACGAGCGCCCTTACACAACAGATAACCTTGGTGAATTAACTCTTGCAACACACCGAAATCCAATGTGCCCCGGACAAGGTGTCCCGAAGTAGGACAAGGGCAGACTAATCTCTCCACCAGCGTCTCGGCAAACAGCCACTTGACCAATCACGAACTGAGCGTTCTAACGGAGTACACTCCCGAATGGGCCCCCGAGATAGCGTATACTCCCGTCTTAGCACGTGGAGGAGCGTGCACTCTCGGTTGGGCCTACGGACGAACATACACTCACGGTTGAGGCCACACTCCGATAATCAACCTGAACAATCTTCCAGGAGAAGTGTTCATTTGCGGTAAGGCCCGCAATGAGCATCCTCCACCTCACATCGGAGTAGGCAGCACAGCGGACGGAGAGAAGCAGTCACTCAATTCGGCTCAAGTTTAACCAGCAGCCTGCAAGTTACTCACTCGTCTGCTAAGAACATACCACATGCACCGCAGCCACAACATAGACAAGCCAAACACATAGAAGAGCAACCGAGACCAGCAGGTCACGACCGGGGGTAGCTGAGAGCTCCACCACCCCAATAAAGGTAAAGTCAGGAAGAAGTAAAGAAGCTCATGACCGAGCGATTGCGCGATTTCCAACGCAACAAAGCTTCTGACGAAGCGCTCTGATGAGACATGACCAACATAAGCGGGTCACTTTTTAATGATGAGATTGAGCAGACAGGACTATCCCATATAGATTATCGAATGCAAAGGTTACTTTTGTTCTGATGAAGGTAGCAGCTCAGCCTAATTTCGCGCCGGGGGCAGACGAGTACCAGAAGAGCACACTAGCCCAACTACCAATAACCGGGGGTAGGCCTTATTCTCAACATTTCAGATGATTCAATACTGAAGCAGCACATCACCAGTAGCCGAGCATCACAGATTTAGTGGTCCAAATCCGCTTGCTGCGCACAACCTGGCTCAAGCCAGCCCCAGCTCTACGGTCACAACCATGCCTACCTGCTTCACAGCTCCCGGTAGCCATTGATCTATCACCATGGCTCATAATTATGCCAATCTTGCACCATGGCTCCCAACCATGTTGATCTTGTCATGTGGCTCGTGCCAACCAAGCCTTAAAATGGCACACGACGAAACATTTAATGATGTCACAATAATTCTAGGAGCAGCTCACTGTGCTTACACCTTTAAGCAGGGTTCACAAGCAGTTCGAAGCCTCAAGTAGATCGCCAAACAAAACCTCGCAGGTTAAGGATTATTTCAGTTGTCCAGCAATTCAGCTTTCTTCCGCTGTACTCACGACAACGACTTTCATACTCTCCAGTGTGAGAGGGTAAACCAATCCCCCGACACC
>JAOEHR010000109.1:18162256-18172621 GCA_025448175.1 Aronia arbutifolia
ACAAGTGTATTTTTCTTTCCAAATATAGAAAGTTTGGAGTGTAGAATGAGATTTTTGGAGTGCCAATAACGATTCCCATGATTTATTATATGTTGCTCAAATAACTGTTACCCTACATTGTCTTGTGATTGCTGTATTTTTAAGGACATTTGAACTCGTAATACAATTGGTTTTGGTATTAGAAATAAGAAGTTTTACTACTTGGAGCTGACATCGAACAATACACAGATATTGACTCAAGCTCTTGCAGTGGGAGGATTTCAGGATGGGTGAAATAAAGCTTCAGAGGTTTGGTTATGGCATCATCGACTTGGACATGCTTCTTTCGAATATTTATGAAGATTGTTTCCTAGCCTATTTGTTAAGAATGATGTTTCTAGCTTTAAATATGGTGTTTGTGCAATGGCTAAAAGTCATCATACTTCATTTCCGTTGAGTTTGAGTAAAAGTTCAGTTCCATTTATGGTAATTCATTTTGATGTTTGGGGACCATCTAAGAGTGCTACATGTGGTGGTGCTTCCTGATTCGTTGCCTTTATTAATGATTGCACACATATGACTTAGGTTTGTTTGATGAAATCCAAAAGAGAAGTTATTTTTTCGTTCCAGTGGTTTCACAAAATGGTGCACGTATAATATCAGCCACAAATACAAGTTCTCAAGAGTGATAATGGTGGTGAGTATGTGAACTCTGAACTTCATGCCTTTCTAGATCATCATGGTATCGCTCATCAAACTACATGTCCATATACTCCACAACAATATGGGATTGCAGAGTGCAAGAAGCATCAGCTTCTGGAGGTTGTTTGTGTTTCCTTGCTAGATGCACGTTTCTAGTTACCCTATTGGGGGAAAGCTCTCACCTCAGATGCATATCTCATTAATCGTGTTTTATCCCGATAAATTGATTTTTAGGCACCATTTCAGGCTCTCTCATCACATGTTGATGTTCCTTCAACCCCCAATCTTCCACCCCACGTATTTGGCTATATGGCCTCCGTTCATCTTCATAAACGGCAAATGAGTAAGCTTGAACCTCGAGCCTTACAGTGTTTGTTTGTGGGACATACCTCCAGTCAAAATGAATATCACTACTATCACCTTCCAATGAAAAAATTGTTTGTCATCGTAGATGTTGCATTTCATGAAAACGATATATATTTTACCAATTATGAGTCCACTTCTGGGGGTGAATCAGATAGAAGTTCAAACTTTTGATTATAATGTTCTATATATTAATGTTGTGAATCATTTGGATTTAAGTGGTGACGTCTTGGAAACAAGTGGTGATCATTCACAAGAAAATAATGATGTTATTAAGTTGGAATCAAGTGGTCATGTTATTGAGTTGGAATCAAGTGGTCATGTTTTAGAGCCAAGTGGTGATCATTCACATGAAAATAATGTTGAAAACCTCGAAAACGACGAGCTGACACCGCCAGACAACTCATTGCCTTCCTCTCTGGTGGACAACTCACAGTTGGACAGCTTAATGCCACCAGTTACCTCACAATCGGTCTCGCCACTCTTGAGCTTTGATACTCATAATCAATCGTCTTCGATCCTGGATGCACCACCACCACATCGTCTCCCTAACTATGTCAACCGAGTATTCCTAAGATTACTTACGAACCTTACCCTAAATGCAAAACTAGGTATCTGATAAATAAACCTAACCATAATCTAATGTATTATACCTATTAAGTAATTATGTGTCTACCAATCACTTGTCATAATCAAATTAGTTATTTGTGTATCAATTATCTACGGTATCTATGCCTAACAGAATGCAGGAGACTTTAGCTGACCATGCTGGCAAACAGCAATGAATTAAGAATAAAGCCCTTGAAGAGGAATGCTACTTGGGAAATCATAGACTTGCCAGCTAGCAAGAAACTTGTGGGATGCAAATAGGTCTACACTGTGAAATACAAAGCTAATGGTAAGGCTGGGCACGG
The DNA here is from genome assembly GCA_025448175.1 of Aronia arbutifolia. Taxonomy (NCBI): domain Eukaryota; kingdom Viridiplantae; phylum Streptophyta; class Magnoliopsida; order Rosales; family Rosaceae; genus Aronia; species Aronia arbutifolia. The sequence goes on from JAOEHR010000109.1 coordinate 18,164,215, forward strand.
GCTGGGCCAAGCCTAAATTTGGAAGAACCTGGCCCTTCCCGTTTTAAAATGTAACAGGCCGGGCCAGGCCAGGTAGAAGGATTTTGAGTTTGGGAACCGGACTTAACCTGGTCCGTTTCAAACGGGCCGGTTCGAGACGGGTCCATGGGTCCAATTACTTTTTTTTTTTTTTTAGAACGGTGCCAATCTGCTCCTCAACCTTCACGAGCACGTTGGAATTAGCCTCCGCTTTGGCCCGTAATTTTTGACCTAAACAAACACAGATCGCCAAAAACCCCTAATCAATATCAAATCTCTTATACAAACTTCGAATTCATAAACATTTACTCATAACAATGCATCGTTCACAATTCAACTATTCGAGATCTGCAGTAACCCTAGGCGTACCTTGATCGGGGAGGAGTGAGAGAAGGTAGAGCAAAAGCAAAATGGAAGGGATCGTCCACTTCCTCATCGTTGCAAATCGAAAACCAGAAAACCAAAACCTAAAACTTAGATTTATCTGTTTCTGGGTTAATTTTCCCTATATCCAAAAAACCAAAACCTAAAAACAAGAACACAATAACCCCTGAATTGGCAGAAATTCCCAAACAAAACATCATCGAAACCCAAACTGTTTTTCGTTTGGTTCAATTATGCAGGCACAAAAAGGATATGCAGAGATCAAAACCCAAACCAATCCTCAACGAAAGCCTTTACCTCATCGACGTCGAGAAGATGGCGCTTTCGCAGGTCCAGTCCTTGCAGTGAAAATGCAAAGAAAATTAGAAAACCCAGATTGGGGTTTTGGGCTAAAAGCTAAAAATGCATGATTTGTGGAAAACCCAAATGGGATTAAGAACTTAAAGAAGAAGAAGAAGAAGAATAAGGCTCGGGGAGAAAGAGATAGAAAAAAAAAAAAAAAACAAAAAAAAAAACTGTGGGAGATAGAGAGACGGCTGAGACTAGGAAAGTGAATTGAATTCTAGAACCTTGGACTCGGGTAGAAACTAGGGTAGAAACCAACGGTTAGGATTGGATGATAGGTTATTATTCAATCACGACCATTCATTATAATTAGAAACGGGTTAGCCCGGGTACCCATTTTTCTAAGTATTTGGACTCGGCCCGCCCCGTAAATGAAAATGGCCCTGCCTGGCCCGCCCTGTTTGTTCTCTAAAATATTAGGAACCAACCCGTACCAGCCCCGAATAGTAATTACCTGCTCTGACCCGCGGTTCCTATACTCGTTTGCCCACCTCTAGTTGATGGGACTGTGGATTGGTTTAAGGCGAGACTAGTAGCAAAATGGTACACTAAAATAAATTTGGAATCGACTATATAGATACATTTGCCCTAGTGGCCAAGATCAACACAATCCACGTTTTGTTGTCCTTAGTTGCAAATCTTAATTATACCCTACAACAATTTGATGTGAAGAATGGCTTCTTGCATGAAGATTTGACAGAAGAGGTTTATATGGATCTTCCACCAAGATGTAGTGCTCCAGATAAATACAAAAGAAAGGTGTGCAGGTTGAAGAAATCCTTGTATGGTTTGAAGTAGTCCCCTCGAACATGGTTTTTGGAAGATTCACAAAATCCATAAAAGCATTTGGTTACAGACAAAATAACTTCAATCATACTCTGCTTTTGAAAAAAAAAACGAAATAGGAAGCTTACTGCACTTATTGTGTATGTAGATGATATAGTGGTACTAGAGAATGATCCAGAAGAACATGCGGCCTTGCAAAGATACCTGCCTACAGAATTTGAGATAAAAGACCTTGGATCCCTGAAACATTTTCTATGGATTTGAGGTTTCGAGAAGCAGTTTTGGAATTTTCTTATCTCAGAGGAAGCATATTATTGATTTGTTGCACGAAATTGACATGTCAGCTTATCAGCTAGTAGCTACACCATTAGAGAAAAGATTGAAGAGTGGTGTTGATCCTAATCAAGCACCAGTTAACAAAAGGAGATACCATAGTTTAGTAGGCCGTTTACTGTACTTGGCACACACGAGACCAAACCTTGCCTATGATTTGAGCATAGTGAGCCAATACATGCTTGATCCTAGAGAACAACATATGAATGCAGTGATGAGGATTTTGCAATATTTGAAGGGAAGTCTAGGCAAAGAAATTTTGTTTAAAAAGAATAATTATCTTAAAACTGAAGGTTATACTGATGCATATTAGGCAGGTTCAGTGGACTATAAGCGCTCAACATCAGGTTATTGTACGTTCGTTGGGTGTAACTTGGTTACATGGAGGAGTAAGAATCAAAATGTGGTTGCTCATTCTAGTACAGAAGCTGAAAACAAAGGTATGGCCTTATGGTTTTATGAAGTTTTGTGGCTTAAGCTTTTGCTAAGGGATTTGGGTATAGAACATGATCGACCCATGAAATTATTTTGTAATAATAAAGCTGCTCGTGACATTGCACATAATCCGGTACACCATGATAGAACAAAACATGTTGAAGTTGACTAGTTCTTCATCAAAGAGAAATTAGAGGAGAAGAAATTGGAGTACCTACAATAAGAACGAAAGATCAGTTGGTAGATATCCTCACAAAGGCTATTTCAAGTCATAAGTTTTTAAGTTTCTTACTCAAGTTGGGCATGTGTGACATATATGCACCAACTTGAGGAGAGTGTTGTTTTTGTATTTATTATGATAATTTTGGGATTCCTAGTCTAGTATGATTTGATGTAAATTATTTCTTCCTTATTAATGGATTGTAACACCTTATAATTCCCTCCTTAAAAGATGAATAGACACACAAATTATTCCAAAGGGCGTTCCCTTCTGAACTTGTTTTTTATTTCTATCAACTGAACCAGTACTCTTGTTTCGGAATTTGGAGTGATCATTCTCATCATTAATTATTGTACATTTCAATGATAATTTAATAACTTTGCATCACTGAGGGAGTACTACTATATCCGTGGACTATGGGGCTGAGTTGTGATTTGTATGGTGCAACTTTTGTCAAACACATTAATGCAGTACAATGTTAACGCAATGAAAAAATAGGAAGCTAACAAAAATATCGTTGTTGCTTCCTTGTAACTTGTTGATTTTGAGTTCGAGTCAATAAAAATTACAGCTGTCAAAACCAATATAAAAGACCAATAAATGGAAACCATAAAAATTAAACTGATTAACTAATGAAAGAAACAATCTATTTGAACAATGCCACAACATTGTCACAAGTGTGAGGGATTCCCAAGTTATACGTGTTTAGGTGGAACTTAGATAGTGAATTCTAGCATCTCTCTACAAATCTCCTGTCATTTTCAAAAGGGTAATGCTAGATAGATCAATTTTTTAAACTAAATTTGCAAACCAAATTTTGTGTCACCAATATGAAATAAGCACATTAATCAACACTTAAATAATAATCCAATAATCAACAACCACATCATTTAATTTAAAAAATTAGCCTCCTTACCATCATCCTTGTTAAAGATTGCAAGAATCAGGGATGATGATTTGGTCCTACAGTACATATATGGGAAGTATTTATGTATTATTTGGTTTCTACTTTTATAAGTCAACATGTAATTACCTAGTTTAGCACATAATCATGTATATAAGTATGAGTTGTAAACCTTATTGAATTAATCAATAAAAAACAATTGGTTTTCTACATGGTATTAGAGTGATAATCTTGGGACCGAAGAAAATATCAAACCCTAGCCACTCACCATGTCAGAGAACAATGACAAACTCAAGCCCTCTGGTTCAACCGAGGCAACCACATACGATGTTAACCATTCTTATTACCTGCATCATTCTGATCAGCCGATGATGATGCTCATTTCTCAGCTGCTTACTCCAGACAACTACAACACATGGAGTAGGGCCATGATCGGTGCATTGAAGGCCAAAAAAAAATTTAGTTTCATTGATCGAACCTTTAAGAAACCAGAATAGAAGGTCGCTGCAGCAGACTTGCATCAATTGGATCGATGCAACAGCTTGGTTAAAACATGGTTGGTGAACTCAATATCATCAGAACTTCAGTCGAGTGTCATTTACTATGACTTTGTGTACCAAGTTTGGGAAGACTTGAAAGAACGTTTTTCCCAAACGAACAATATGCAGATGTAGCATATTGAGAGCGCAATTCATGATTGCATTCAAGGAACAATAACTGTAAGTTCCTATTGCACCAAACTCAAGGTGTTGTGGGATGAGAGAGATGTTGCGATCAGCCTACCAGATTGCGACTACAACACTTTGCAACATGTGTTGGCATTTCAGCAAAATCAAAAGGACATTAAGTTTATCATGGTACTTAATGAAACATTCAGCGCAATGAAGGATCAGATTTTATTAATGGATCCACTTCCCCCCGTCAACAAGGTATATTCCTTTGTGTTTCAACATGAGAAGCAGCACAACACCACTACAGGAAAGGCATCGGTTCAGGAAGCTACTGTATTTGCCGCAAAAGGACCAGACTCTAGCAAGAAGAGTACAGATATGAAATGTGCTCACTGCAACAAAAACAATCACACCACTAAGGATTGTCGTGCTCATTTAAAGTGTGATTATTGTGGTTGGAATGGTCATACAATAAATTATTGTCAGAAACTTAAGAGGGTCGATCCAAAACAAAAAATGAGTCATTCTAAGTAGGAGCGATCAAAAGGCAACAATGTTTCAAGTAACCTTGAAAGGCAAGAATTGACAAGCTCTTTTCCCTTCAAGCCTGACCAATGCAAGCAAATCATGACCATGCTCAACAACAATAAAGCTAAGGCAAACAACCTTGGTAAAAATTCCTTTCTGGATGATCTCTCAGGTAAAGCATTTTCTTTCACTTCTCATGGTCAGCAATCATCATGGATTCTAAATAGCAGCGCCACAGACCACATAATCTCCTCACATACCTTATTGACCTCTTTTGTGTCTTTTAAAAATAAGACAGTAAAACTGCCAGATGGTTCTTATGCCGCTGTGACACACATAGGAACCATGAAATTTTCCACATATTTTGTCTTACATGATGTTCTTTGCATCCCAACATTCCAACTCAACCTAATTTCCATTAGTAAACTTGCATATCAGTCCTTGTGTATCACCATTTTTCTAAGTTATTTTTGTGTGATTCAGGACCTTCGTTCGAGGAAGATGATTGGGACGGGAACTGAACGAGAAAACTTATATTGTTTGGACTGCATCAACAAAAAAAATAACCCCATCAACCTGTCATGTTGTCAAGAAAACATCACCACACCTTTGGCATCAACGCCTAGGCCACCTCTTTGACCAAACCCTTCGACATACTTTACTTCCTAAGAATGACATTAGTTCTTGTGTTTCCAATAATTGTTGTGTGTCCTTTAGCCAAACAAACAAGATCTCAGTTTCCATTAAGTGAAATTTCAACTATTATGCCTTTTGAACTACTCCATATGGATATTTTGGGGGGAAGGGGGGAAGGGGTTTCGTGTTGCTTCACTCACTGGCTCACAATATTTCCTCACAATCGTTGATGATTACACTCGTTGCACTTGGATTTACTTAATAAAGCACAAATCTGACACACGTCTCACAATATTTCCTCACAATCGTTGATGATTACACTCGTTGCACTTGGATTTACTTAATGAAGCACAAATCTGACACACTTTTCACAATATTTCCTCACAATCGTTGATGATTACACTTGTTGCACTTAGATTTACTTAATGAAGCACAAATCTGACACACGTCATTATTTGACCAGTTTTATCAATCTTGTTGAAAAATTGTTTTCTCACAAAGTGAAGACAATTAGGAGTGACAATGGCCCATAATTTAACCTCACTAAATTCTACTCGACAAATGGCATTTTTCATGAAACAACCTGTGTTGCCACCCCCCAACAAAATGGGGTGGCTGAACGCAAACACTGTCACCTCCTCAGCATTGCCAAAGAACTGCTCATTCAAGCTAATTTGCCTACCAATTTCTGGAGTGAAGCCATCCTCATGGCAGCCTATCTAATAAACCGTACACCCACTCTAGTCTTTCATGGTAAAACACCTTACGAACTTTTGTTTCACAAGCCACCTAAATATTCCCACTTTGAAAGTTTTTGGCTGCCTATGCTTTGCATCCACGCACGCACCCCATCCGTCTAAATTTGACGCTCAATCCATACCATGCAAATTTATTGGTTACCCCTATGGCAAGAAAGGATACAAAGTTTATGATCTCAACACACGAAAAACGTTTGTCTCATGTGATGTGCTTTTTCTTGAAAATACATTCCCTTTCACCCAATCTTCCACACCACACTCTGATCCAAACACACTATCACCATTCCAACAACTACCTATCCTGGTTAATCCTTATTTTGATATGTCAACTGATCCACTCACAACCACCACCATAGAAAAACACAATGATACCTCTCTAATTACCGACAATACCGTCAATGAACTTGATCTATTGCCTCCACATGCCTCGCCAAATACGGATAACTTTCATTCACCTCTTCCTGCACTCGACAATGCACCACCTATGCTGGCACAACCACCTAGTCGCGCATCCACCTGAACCACTAGACCACTTTCATACCTACAACAATTCTATGTCGATGTCAAGTTGCCTTCTCATCCCCCTCAATCATCAGCTTCTAACGTTGGATCACATAAAGGTAATACTTTTTACCCTCTATCTCAGTCTTTATCATATAATTGTTTATCTCCCACTCATCGTGCCTTTACCACATCTCTTTCCATTGCCAAAGAACCCCAAAGTTACTTGCAGGATATTTAGGATCCTAAATGGTGCCAAGCCATGAGAGATGAGGTTCATGCTTTTGAAGCCAACAACACCTGGACTCTCCAACATCTCCCTCCCGAGAAAAAACCCATCAGATGCAAATGGGTCTACATAATCAAACTTAATCCAGATGGTTTAGTGGAATGCTACAAGGCACGCTTGGTTGCCAAGGGGTATACACAAGTCGAAGGTCTTAATTACAAAGAAACCTTTGCTCCCGTTGCTAAGTTGGTCACGGTTCGGTTATTACTTGTTGTTGTCGCGGCTCGAGGTTGGCATTTGTACCAACTTGATGTCAATAACGCCTTCCTCCATGACGACTTACTTGAAGATGTTTACATGCAACTCTCCCCAGGATACGGACGAAAGGGGGAGACACGAGTATGCAAACTTCATAAATCTCTTTATGGACTTAAACATGCTTCGAGACAGTGGTTCCTTAAGCTTTCTTCTGCACTCAAGGCTACAAGTTACCGGCAGTCCAATGAGGACTATTCTTTGTTCGTCCGATCCAAAGGCACAAGTCTTACTACTATCCTAGTATATGTGGATGATGTGATATTGGCAGGTAATGATTTACCGTTTATTGAGAAAACAAAAGAATTTTGGCTAGCAAATTCAAACTTAAGGATCTAGGAAAGTTGAAGTATTTTCTAGGCATCGAAGTTGCAAGGTCATCCCAGGGCATATCATTGTCACAACAAAAGTATTCCTTAGATATATTGGAGGACACTGGTTTTCTTCGAGCAAGACCAGCTCGTTTTCCTATAGATCAAAACTTGGCACTCAAGCAAACAGATGGTGAGTTGCTGGAAGACCCATCAACATATAGAAAACTTATTGGTCGTCTAATTTATTTGACAATAAAGCAACCAGACCTTGTTTATTCTGTCCACATTTTGAGTCAATTTATGGACAAGCCCAGGCTACCGCACTTAAATGCAGCACATCAAGTTTTGAGGTACATAAAGGGGACACAGGGGCAATGCATCATGTTTTACTCCACAAGCTAGCTTCAATTAAGTGCATATTGCGATGCTGATTGGGCAAAAAGCAAGGATACAAGAAGGTCAGTCTCGGGCTATTGCATCATGCTTGGAGACTCACTTATATCTTGGAGGAAAAAGAAGTGAACCACAGTCGCAAGATCAACAGCGGAGGCAAAATATAAAGCCATGGCATCTACATGTTGTGAGATAACTTGGCTGAGGTATGTGCTGAATGATCTCCATGTTGATCATTCACAACTAGTTACTTTGTTTTATGATAATCAAGCTGCACTTTATATTGCATCCAACCCCATGTTCCATGAGCGGACGAAACATATCGAAATTGATTGTCATTTGGTTCGAGAAAAGATACAAGAAGGTGTTGTCAAAACTGCCCATGTACGAACTCTACAGCAATTGGCAAATTTATTCACCAAAGCACTAAGTACCTCCCATTTTGAATGTCTTCTCAGCAAGTTGAGTGTAATCAACATACACTCCAACTTGAGGGGGAGTGTTAAAGATTGCGAAAATCAGGGATGAGGATTTGGTCCTATAGTACATATATGGGCAGGATTTCTGTATTATTTGGTTTCTGCTTTTATAAGTCAACATGTAATTACCTAGTTTAGCACATACTCGTGTATATAAG
>JAOEHR010000109.1:18239625-18251500 GCA_025448175.1 Aronia arbutifolia
TAATTGTAGTTGTTGAGTTGCTTTTGTTGGTTGGTTAGAAGAATTTAGGGAAATTAGTGGATGTATAATTTGGAATCTTGAGTATCTTTTCCAGTTGTATGGGACACTTGGTAAAGGTAGCTTTTTGGTCAACTCTGTTTTGAATTATCTGAACTCAATTCTCTTTTTGGAAAGTGAACTTACACTAAGTTTAACATCGAAACCGGGTGGTGTGCCATTGTGGGGTGGAAGAATGTTTTACCAATTGGTGACATGTACACGGCACTGTTTTATTTCTGACAATGATTCTTGTTATCTTTGACTTTAATGTGTAGATTTTTTTCTGTGTATATGTAAAGAACAGAGTTTGTATTTGGTTTTGTACTAATTTAAGCTGAATGGGTATTGTAGATGTGGTCAGATAAATTCAGAATGGGCATTTATTTATGGATATGATTTGTCCAGTACTTGTAGATCACTGCATTTGAAATTGTTTATTGAGTGAGCTGAACTAGTTTTATAGGAAGAAAGTATTTGTTGATATGAGCCTGTTCCCTTGGGCCTGAGTAATGGCGGGAGGTGCGAGATTTGAGATGAGTTCAGCCAGTCCAGAGGACTTGGCCTTTGCTGGGGGCCATCCAAATCGGCTGAGGGGAAATTACCCTGGTTCCAGTTTCGATAGGTCTGGAAGCTTCCGTGAGGGTGGTGAGAGTCGGATGCTTAGTTCTGGTGCTAGTACTCCAAGGGGCAATGGTACTTCGGCAGGAAATTTGCCTCCACTACCTCAGTGTTTACTGTTAGATCCTATTACAATGGGAGATCAGAATTTTACTCCCTTAGGTGAGCTAAGGAGGGTTCTGGGAATACCTTTTGGGGGCAGTGTAGAAGACAATCCATGTGGAGCAGCTAATTTGAAGCCCCACACTCCAGTGGCTACAGAGGACCTAAAATGGTTCAAAGACAGTGTGCTAGTGGCCTCAAACAAGGCCAGGTAATTAAAATAACTTTGAAGTTTCCATTTATCCTTGAATTTGTTTATTTGTGGCTCGAGATCCTCTCTAGTGTTGATGTCCTTTTTTATGAAGTTAAAAAGTTAATCTTTATCTCTCTAATAAATATAGTTGAACATTGTACCTGTAATTCAAGGTTATGTAGTATCGACCTTGTCGAAAGTGGGTAAGCCTTGGGATGTCTCAAGAAGTATTCTCTCTGCTGATGTTACGACAATTTTTGGTCAGGGTTAGAGGGAAAAGGTTGGATGAATCCATAGACAAATTGAACAGGTATTGTGAAGCTTTAAACTTAAAGAAGCAGCAAAGGAGTGAGTTTATAACAAATGAAAGATCTGGTGGGTCAAACTTGCTGAAGGTGGGAGCTTCGAGAAACTCTTCAGATCCTATGAATCAAAGGCTGGAGGACAGGAATAAGTCTGTTGTGATGAATAGGCGAGTTCGCTCATCGGTCACAGAAATAAGGGTATGTATTCAGAGAGTTTACCTTGTGGTTTGAAGTTAATTGCTATATATTAACATCTAATGCTATAAACAGTGGCAAACATACATTAGTGGAATTAGTCTTCCAGTTTCTTAAATTATTAAGAAATGTAAGTTTTACAGAAAATAAAGGAAGATACAGCCTGGGAAAAGAAAATCAAATTAAAGAAAAGGCTTGAACCCATAACATAGGCATGGGAATTTGAAACAACAAAAGGTCACTAGAAATGAAGAATGTAAAAAATTTAACTGGTGTTGAAATAGCACTAATGTTTCTGATAGAAAGTAGTACCAGCCTTTCAGGTTTAACATTATCCTGAGCTGGAAGTCTGAATACATTGACTATAAATTTTTCAGGTTTAAGCTTGAAAGTCTTTATCCTCCCCGCAAATCTCTAACTTGTTTGAGATTCTTAGGGTTTCATGGCTAGTTACATTTGTTACTTAATTTTGAATCTTGTTTCCATAACATGTACATTTGGGTTAACTTTACTTTTTTAGGCTGAAAGCAGAAATAATGTGCTGACAAGGCAGCCTGTGGTCATGGGAAAAGATAGGGATATGCTTAGAGGTGAAGGCTCTGATCTCATTGAGGAAAAGATTCGCAGACTACCTGCTGGAGGGGAAGTATGGGATAAGAAAATGAAAAGGAAGCGTTCTGTAGGCACAGTATTTAGCAGGTCCATGGATGGTGATGCAGAGCTAAAGCGAACCTTGCATCATAAACCTAATGAGGAGCCTTGTCCCCAAGCCTGTGATGCCCAAGGTTTCAGGTGACTTTATATGTTAACAAACATCCACCACCACTTTATAGAACCAAGAACTTATATAGTGACAATGTTTGTATTAGAGGTACATTTATCATATATACTGGCAGCATAGTTGGGTGTTGTGATGACATGCTGTAGTTGTATCGTATTTGAATGATTTGATGCTACAAAACTTATTAGATGTTCTTGTTGTTCTTTAAAATCCCTTTTTTTACCTGTAAAGTGTAAAATCGAATAGGAAAAAAGTAGCCACCACTGGAATTGCCATTTTCTTTATTTTGTCATATTCTGGACATTTCCCTTCAGCGTGTAAAGTCCCAAGGGTTGAGTGAAATAATGTGTTGTGTTTGTTATTCTAACAAACCTATAGTGTATGAATTGTCTTTGAAACATTTTATTCTCTTCTTAGGGAAGTAGAGGTTTGATCATTCAGTATTCAGGGTCGTATAGTTGTGGTTTCCTTTTGAAATTGTCTTGTTTCATGCAGTAATCCTTTTACTGGTTTTGCCTCCTTATTAGGCTTGTTTGCTATTAGCTATTAAATAAAACGAGAAATTTCTCCACTCTTGCAGATCAGGGTCATTTACTGGTGGTAATGGCATTAATAAGTTAGATTCTAATTCCTTGCCTTCCAATGCAAATGGTCGTATTATGCTCAAGAATGAGTTGGACAAGGTCTCTCTTTCAAGGGATTTAACGTCTGGGTTGACTAAGGAGCAACTTGTACCAAAGGGAAACAATAAGTATGTGCTCATACTATGCTTTTGAAAGAGTTTCTTGTAGCTGCATCGAAGGTTTCTTTAACTGGTTATTACTAAATATATTTATGTCTGATCTGGTGACCACTCTGTTCAGATTAAACGTTCGCGATGATAGTCAAACACTCAATCCTGATCCAGTGACAAAAGGAAAGGCTTCAAGGGCGCCAAGAAATGGCCCTGTAACTGCATGCACCTCATCTCCTGGTCTTCCTCGCACATCTGGAACACCTGAGGGATGGGAACAACCTCCAAGTGTAACAAAAAATCATTCAGTGAGTGGGGCTACCAATCGCAAACGTCCTATGCCCACAGGATCAACCTCTTCCCCCATGGCTCAATGGGTTGGTCAGAGACCACAGAAAATGTCTCGAACCAGAAGATCAAATCTAGTGTCGCCTGTGTCAAACCATGATGAAGTGCAGATGCCCTCAGAAAGCTGTTCCCCTTCTGATGTGGGTGGTAGATTAAATTCTTTTGGGACCAATGGGCTGCTTCAGAAGAGTGTTGCGATTGGCGCCAAGCAAATTAAAATTAAACAGGAAATAGTTTCATCTCCTGCCAGATTATCTGAAAGTGAAGAATCTGGTGCTGGTGAAAATCGTGAAAGTAGATTGAAAGAGAAAGGACCAGGTTGCAGTGAAGTAGATGAGAAAGCTGTGAATGATGTTCAGAATACTGGTTCTTCAATAATGCCTACAAAGAAGAATAAATTGCTCAATAAAGAGGAAACTGGAGTTGGTGTTCGGAGACAGGGAAGGAGCGGAAGGGGATCATCAGTTTGTAGGGCTACAACTGTAACTACAAGGGAAAAATTGGAGACTCCAGCCTCGGCAAAGCCATTCAAAAGTATGAGGCCTGGTTCCGATAAGAATGGAAGGTGATAACTAATTTATTTATTCATTAATATTTTCTTTCAGAATCATATGATCTATTTTTTCTCACTTTAGCATTTTCCTGTTAAAGCAAACCTCGACAGTATTATGTTTAAGCTTTGTATTTTTTTTCTTATTTCAGTAAGTCAGGGCGTCCTCCTCTGAAGAAATTGTCAGATAGGAAGGCGTTTGCTTTTCCGGGCCATATATCTACCAACGGTTCCCCTGATTGTGCAGGTAGAGTACCAGCATTTTATTTATTGGTATATTTTGATTAGGCCTCTTTACTATTTCTTCTTGTACCAGTACCAAAAGGTTATTAATAGAGAAATGATTCTTTTAATTTTCTCGGGGATCAAACAGTATTAGGGTTTGGATACTTGGCTAATTACATTTCTGTATAGGGAATTTTTTAGTAGCACTAAAAAGTCATTCTGCACTCCTCCATCCCTTATTTATATCACCAGGGAGGAGTGCAGGATGATCTTTTTTTAGTGCCAATAGCAGCTTCCTTCTGTATATTGTGCCATCTGTCGAAGTTTTACCTTTCATTTGGATATGCATGTCCGTACACTCCATGAATGATAAGAATCATCATTATCATTATATGATTTCGAACTTCTTTAGAGAGCTATACTAATTTCTTTGGATTTTTTCCAACACAAAAATAAATTACAATATATGTACTGCTTTGGCTCTTTGAAACTTAAAGGCTGCAATGATATGCGGTTGCTTATGATGTTTCAGGTGAGCCAGATGATGACCATGAAGAACTTCTGGAAGCTGCAAATTTTGCCTGTAATGCCAACAGTATGTTTCTGAGACTAATCTATAATTATGTGTGTACATTTATTATACGTTTAAATGTGCATTATAACTATGTTTTTTTCCTATACAATAAATAATTTTTTTTCCTATACAATAAATATGTTTTTTTTCCTATACATTTTCATAATGGTATTGCTTAGTTGTTTTTGCAGATTTGGCCTGTTCTAGTTCATTTTGGACGAAAATGGAACCAATTTTTGGTCCTGTCAGTTTAGAGGTGGTATCCTACTTCAAGGAGCAGGTAGAAGCTAGAATTTATCACTACATCTCACTCAAGAAAATTTCTTTTATTAGGTTGCTTTGGTCCCTGACTAATGCTTTCCCTATTTTTATGTTTGCTCAATTCAGCTCATATCTGTGGAGGAGAATGATGAATGCATCTCTCTGATGTTAGGCAATGCCAATAATGTTTTGGTAATGTCTAGCATATACTTTCATTGACAGAGGCTTTTGATATCTGATTTCTATCTCTGCCATCTTTCTTTACACTAAATCTTGGTTATTTTCCATCCAGTGTCATGTTATGTGATTGAGACTTGTATTTTGTATCTCATCCTAAAGTGTGCCACCTCAGACATCTATTTAACCTTCAGTTTTTAGGCATTCATTCGGATTTTCAAATGTTCAGCAACGCATTTTCCTTCTATGCTTGTGCAAACTCTGCAAACACTATCCTTCTTCTAAGTTAATGTTACAAAAAGGGTGGTTGCGCAAGTGGTTTAATTTTTGAAATTGATGATTTTCTTGCAAAGGACATACACCAATAAAGGGCAAGAATGAAAAAGAAGACATTATGAACGGGGTTATTCTGTGTATGATGTTAAATTATTCTAACCAGCTTCGCTGAGTTTCTACTTTCTACTTTACTATTACTTGTTTCTGAGGAAGACAAATATCCTGCCGAGCAGGATACCAACTGTGATGTTAGTTATGAAGTTATGTTGTTTCCCAGGGTGATATTGTGCATGAAGAGAACTTTGTGTCCAAGACTCTTATTTCTGGACCATATGAGTGCAACGTGCAAGACCAAATTCAAAAAGGAGGTGTATATTGTGGACAATTAGACTCAGAAGGAATGAAGAAAGTGCCTCCACTGTACCAAAGGGTATTATCGGCTCTAATCATGGAAGATGACATAGAAGAATTTGAAAAAGACATTCACTGGAGAACAATGTCTTTACAATATAATGGGGACAATTCTCCTAGTGTTACATGTGCCTCTATTAATGTTGAGCCAAGGAACAGGATCGGGATCCAGTTTGCAAATAATACAGATTTGGGTTTGCAGACTCTCAATCAATGTTCCATTGACAGTTACCCTTACAATGGGGATAGTGGCTTCATGAATGCCACAGGAATCTGTAATCAATTATACAGTAATGATTATTCAAAAGTAGATTTTGGAGTATTGCGTTCAGAGAGTGGGATGTTCCCTGTGTTTTCCAAAAATGGTGCAGATGGGTTACTACATGTGGGTACAAACTCTCCAAGAATTTCTTCCTCTGATTGCCCGTATGAGCAGATGCCTCTGGAGGACAGACTCTTGTTGGAGCTACAAAGTGTTGGCCTGTATCAAGAAACAGTGGTAAGGGCTTACCCTATGCAAGTGATGATGTATACGTTTTCAGCTCCATGACCATAAAGTGTATTTTCACATTACTGGGTTTATCAGGGTCAGTCCTTTTTCTGCTGGAAATTTGCATGTCATCCAGTGCTGAATTAGGATTGGGGAAATACTTCGAATTCTGTTGCCTTTTTCAATCCCTTTCCTTCAATAATTTAGCTACTTACTGTTTGCCTTGTCTCAGCCTGATCTAGCAGATGGAGAGGATGAAGCAATTGATACAGATATTCTTGGACTACAGAAGCTACTTCACCAACAGGTTATGGCTCTTAGATATCACCTCTTATGAACACAACCGCGTTTTCACATTTTTAAACTGAGCTTTCTCCTCATTCATATGATTGCCCATTTTTGTCTTGCAATTGGTCCATTCCGAGTTATGTCTTCATTTTTCCTATGTTATCTCATAGTTTACTAACATAAATTTTATTCTGATTCTTCTGACTTTGTAGGTTGATGGGAAGAAGATACAGTTAAACAAATTTGTTGCAGCAATTGAAGAAGGCATGGACATGGAAAGACGGTGTGATATTTAATACTTTAGATGTTTTCTAGAAATTTGTAGCATAATATATTTTATTGTACGAAAATCAACACAAGAACTGATTCGTTGATTCTGTAGAAGTTTTAATCATGTGGCTAAATTGCAGGCGCCGGGAGCAGGTTGCTATGGACAAGCTTGTTGAGTTGGCTTACAGAAAGCTTCTGGTACTTTTTTTTCAATTTGCTTATTGGGATGGGATTCAAACTTGCATGTACCAAGCATCAATTACTTACATCTTGATTGAAGTGCAAAAATAATGATGTCCGTTAACTGTAGCATGTACCCACATTCTGCTGAATTATAGCTGTAGCATGTTAAGTATGAAGTATTACTTTAGACCATAAAAAGGTCTCATTTCTTGTTTCTTAGGCCACTCGAGGAAGTATTGCTTCAAAATATCGGATTGCTAAGGTTTCAAAGCAAGTTGCCATTGCTTTTATGAAGAGGACTCTTGCTAGATGTCAAAAATATAAAGAAACCGGAAAAAGTTGTTTTAATGAGCCTGTACTTCGAGATGTCATTTTCGCTGCATCGCTTCCCGGTAGCAACAAAGAAACCATGAAATGCAACGGCTTAAGTTCACCACTTGAAAATCAAAACTCTCAACAGGAAACTGGGGTTTCAGGTTAGTACTTTTAAGTATTTAAACGCTTTGCTTTTGAGGAGTATTTGTTGGTTTAGCATACTTTTTTTTTATCTTTTTGTGTTTGTATATGTTTAGAAATTTATGTGCCACAGTTTACATGTTTTGCAAGATATTGAAACCAGTTGTATAGTTAGAGGCCATATATATCAGACAAAACCAATACACAGTTTTATTGCTCTCCCATGATTTGGACTTTTGTCCAAACACCTCTGATTTACTTATGGGAGCTGTTGTCGGCACTCCAAAAAGGCCCTCCAAATTTATAAATGTACAAAGGAAATCTGTATGGGGAGGAGTGCACTATTTTGGAGTGCCAATAACAGCACCCTTTATTTATAGATATCTTTCTTGCGGAAACTTAATCTCAGGTGAACTGCTTTTTGTAAATGCCTTCTCTCTTTTCTTTTCACAGGTTCTTCCAATTGGGCGGATGATCATCATAATAAGTATGGCAGGGGTTATGGTATTTCTGGAAGTCTTACCCATCCCTCTGAGCAGGTTACTAAAACTGGACCAATATTGTACAGAGGAAAAAAGAAGGAAGTTCTGCTTGATGATGTTGGCAGCCCCTCCTTGAAAGCTGCATCAAATCTTGGTACTGTGTTGGGCCAAGCAAAGGGAAAAAGAAGTGAGAGAGAAAGGGACAAAGATACATCAGCCAGGAATTCTGTTACCAAAGCTGGCCGTCAATCATTGGGTAACAATAAGGGTGACCGTAAAACCAAAACAAAGCCCAAACAGAAGACCGCTCAGCTATCAACTTCAGGAAATGGGCTGATTAATAATGCCCCTTCAGCTGGATTTGTTGAACTTGTTGGCAACAATAATAACGGTAAACGAGAGGTTGAGCCCGCACGTTATAATGACATTCCTCAGGGTCCTACAGAGACCAAGAAACAAATGGATTTTGCAAACTTGCATCTGAATGAATTAGACTCGATAGAACTAGGAGTAGCCAATGAACTTGGTGGCAACCAAGATCTGAGTACTTGGTTTAACTTTGATGATGACGGTTTGCAAGACCATGATGCGGAAGGGCTTGACATTCCTATGGACGACCTCTCAGATTTGAATATGCTTCTGTGAGGACGACAGTATACTGTATATTTCCTTGGATTACCTTGACCTTTTAGACAAGATTGATGGTGCTATTGTCAGAGGGAAACCTGCCAATATAAGTTATAACTCTGGCAAACAAGCACATGTAATTATGGCCATTCTTTTTGTATACTCGTCTGAAGAAGTTTAAAATAGGAAAACAAAAACAAATCTCAACTGTTTATGTAACGCAGATAAATTCTCGTCATAACAAATAACAGTTTTCTTTTGAGCATAATTTGCCTCTGTGATTTTTCTTTTCTCTAGCATTGCTGACTTCTTTTCCATGGCAAATAAATTTAAGTGCTAACTCGAATCTGGGTGCCAGTGCTAACAGATAATTACTTTCCTTCCAATATTTATATAATTTTGTTATACTATTTGTGGCCGTTATTCTGTATATGTGCACTAATGAGTATGCTATATTTGACAGTGATGGTGGATTATTCATTTACTGTTCTTTTAAAGTTAAATTGCATTTGATTACACTCAGAATTGTTAGTGGATTCATCACTATTATTGCTCTTCTTGGGAAATCAAGTGGAATCTTGTTAACAGGTACATTCTTATTTCGGGCATTAAGGACTTATCTGACTAAAAGAGATCATCTGCCTCGTTGCTCAGTTCAGGCACCAGGGTATGCCTTAAAATTTACTATGGACTCCTGATTATTTTTTTGGTCAATACAGGTCTCCCCATAAATGAAGTGAATGCCTGGAAGATCTTAGTAGTATTTGTTATAGTAGGTAAATTTTTTACTCTTTCCTAAGACGACCTGTTTTGACCTAACAAAGAGATAGGCTCATTAAAAAATTTAATTCACTCTTGACCAAATAAATATTTCTGGATTGTTTTGATGCTTTACCATGACAAGCCCACACATGTGTTCATTCTCTTTTTTTAATACTTTTTTATGTCCCTTTATCATTGAAGTTTGAGGCACGGAAACAGGATTTATTAAGGTAGGCTATTTTCTTTCATATCCTATGACAGCTACAATTACTTGAGATTTATCCTGAGTTCTACCAAAATCAGCTTTTGGGATCAACTATGACTTAACGTGATATCCTGAGTTCTAACATAATTTGGATTTTGTAATCAACTGTTATTTGGCATGATAATGTAGTGTGCTGTACCACCCAACGCATAACCTTGTCCCCCCTACCCTCTTCTGGTTATGCCATTACCAATCGTAGGTAACCCCCTATTTATTATCTGGTTGGTGTTTGTACTCTGGTGACCCTTGTAACCTTGTTCTTGGATAGGCCCTATTTTGTTAACTAGAGTGGGACTCGGCCTACACATGATAGGGAGTATTGAGTTCTGTTGTCAAGTTGTTGAGGGGCTGATCTCCTAACAGCTTAGGCTTTTGGGATTTACAGTTGCTTGGATTTGTTTTGCTACTAGAAAACGGAGAGGTTTTCTGGTTTGCTTTCTGTTTCAGGAGCTTTTACAGCCCGACCTCTGCATATGTAGGTATGTTTCTGTTTCAGGAGCTATTACAGTCTCGGGACCTCTTCATTTGTAGGTAATGCGGTCCCAATGATATAATTTCGTGACTATTTCTTTCTGTTTAGAAACTTGATGGATCTGCAAACATCTGCTTCAAGTTGGTCGTATCTTTTCATGTATTTCATTGGATTGTGGTGGTTGCTTTACTTGAATTTCTCTTCTTGTACGTTGTTGCAGGTTGGATTCTGATAGATGCATGTCCTGAATATAGCTTGTCCACTGTCCCAGCTTGTTCTTTTTTACTGTAAGATGATTGTCATTGCCCTAGCATCTGGCTCTGTTATTTTATCATTAGTTATCCTTGCCCTAAATCTTGTCCTATTTTGCATATATTTCTAGGGGATGGAGCCTCTGGCTCTGTTAATTAGTAGTCGTTGATGGTACTGATTGGTCATTTCTTGAGGAATGTTTCTCTTTACCTCCCTAATGGATTGTTAATTTATTTCAAATACTAATAGGTTTGAATCCGTTTGAAATCCAGAAGCAGCAAGAAACCACTGTTCTTGCGTGTATTACATTCTCACGAAACATTGTGGCTTTTTGTTTTCGTGGTTTCTATGATCTTTCTTTCCTTTCTTAAATATTTTTGTCATTCCTCCCTTTAATTTGAACCAGTTTTTACTTATGCATGTTTACAGAGGCTGGATTACACTTAACCAGCCCTACACTTCCCCTTCAGATTCTTTTTCATCCCTGTGAATCCAATTTCAACACATTTACACTAGTATGTTACAATTTTGAGTTGATTCAGTTTGACATTTCCGCCAGAGTGGTGTACAAAAAATGGAGGCCAATGTAGTGTCTCCCTATCCTTCCCTGTTGCCCTTCTCATTTCTTTGGTGGAATGAGGAAAGGAATGGAGTCACATGTCTAAGGTATGTCTTCTTGTCGATGTATTAATTATTAATTTGGATGAATGTGATACAATCAGGAAATTATAAATGTGGATCTGTTGGATTTAGAACAATGATGAAAGAGTATTAGCCATTTCAATTATCATTAGATAAACTTTGTTCGTATCAATGTTTTAAAAGGCTCGCCTCAGGGCGTGCCTAGGCGTCCTTTGAGGCTGGGCGTGAGGGTTGCCGCCTCTGTTTTGAGGGAGTGGGCGGAAGGCGTCGCAGGAGCCGCCTAGGCGCACCTCAGGGGCTTTTTTTTCTTTTTTTTTTTTACTTCCAAACCCAAATTTTGGGTAGGTTTTAACTGCCTCATACCTCTTCCTTGTACCTGCCTTTTTTTTTCTAATTTCTATTTTTTTATATAATGGATGTGTGCGCTATCTGCGTGCACTGTTATATGTGTGCTCATTGTGCTTTTCATCCTCTATTATATATATATGTGTATATATGTGTGTATATATATTTATAATATATGTGTACGCTTAGTGTATATAATATAGTATATGTATATATATTTATAATATATGTGTACGCTCAGTATATATATTAAAAAATTTAGATCCCGTGAGGCTTCGCCTCACGCCTAGGCCGGGCTATCCCTCGGACGCCTCGCCCATGCCTCACGCTTTTAATACATTGGTTCGTATATAGGTTGAACAGTAATTAGATGACTAACTGGTTTGAATATTGTTGAAAAAAAAAAAAAGAATGGTTTAAATATTGCTGTTTTTTGGCAAAGGTGATCATAGACGGGATCCTGAAATGGACAGGCTGGATTGTTGGGCCATATTAGTATATTACGGATGTTATATAAGTTCGTTATCAGTCGACACTTAAAAATAGTGTTTTG
>JAOEHR010000109.1:20284833-20298768 GCA_025448175.1 Aronia arbutifolia
TTTTCGTTAAAGTGAACAGTACCGTGGACTTTTCGTTAAAACTTCCTTTTTTTCATAAGGCAACTTGATGGTGCTTTGACTTGTCTATTCTTCTTTTGAAATTTCAACCCCATTTAACATGGGACTTTGAACCTATTTGACCCAAGCTTCTGACAGCAAGCTTTACCTTTTTTTTATTATTTATTTATTTATTTATTTATGTGATTTTAAGGCTTCCAAGTTCCAATGGGAAGTTCAAAAAAACCTCTCTTCTTCTCCACGTGAGCGAACTCTCACGTGAGGTGTAGACTTTATTCAGCCCCCTCACGAAATAGCTTCAGAGAAGTCCAGGTGTAATGCTATATTTAATTACGGGTTCCCATCCCTTCATCAAACCTTACATGCTATCTCCTGTGCAATTGCTTCTTTTCAGAGTGCTCAATCTCTGAGGCGTAGGGGGATCCGGGGTGCTAATGCTACTCTTGCCCCTCAGGCGACGTGGTCTCCTCCACCTGGTGACACGGTAAAGATAAATGTGGATGCGAGTTGGAAGACTAATGGTAATCAGGGTTTCATTGGAGTGGTGGTGCGGGATTCTAATTAGCGATGCCTAGCTATTCGGAGGAAGGCAATCAGGGCGGGTAGCTGTGCTGCGGCGGAGGCCCTTAGTATGTTGGATGGGTGTCTTTTAGCCCAACAATATGGTTACTTGTGGGTGATTGTGGAGTCTGCCTCAATGGAGGTCGTTTCTTGGGTGAATGGCTGTATTGAGAACGGCTGCTGGGAGGATTTTCCCTCTCTGTGTAAGATTCGCCAGTTAAGGGATTCATTCCATGCTTGTGCTTGGTCTTGGGTCCCAAGATCGGTGAATGAAGCGGTAGATTTTGTGGCATTGCATTGTGGCGTGGAGATGTGCGACTTGGTCTGGGTCGATCAGCCCCTATCTTCGCTTGTTAGAATTCTGAACAAGGACGGTCTCCCTTGTCCTCATAGTTAGTTTTGTGGGGTTGTAAGGGGTTGGTGTTGTCTGGGTCAATGCCTTTCCTTTCCCCTTGCTTCCTTTTATGTTTCCTCTTTGTTTACCCCTTGCGGCTTTCTGTGTTCTCCTGGCTTCGGTCCTGGTTATTATATATTTTCAGTTTCCAAAAAAAAAAAAACAATATGGTGGTCTTCCTCTAGAACCAAAAGGCAGCTCCGTAATACTTGGGCTCCTGTTGATTTCGCAATGTTTTTGAAATTCCTTTTGGGTTTGTTAGCCGTTGAATTCCAACTGAAGATGGGTAAGATTGGTGGAGTTCAAACTCTTTTGAATTATTCCAATTTATCCTCTTTTTCACCCTAAACCGTAGAGGCTTTTTTATGCAGGTCACGAGCTCTTTTTCCTTCTGCTGCACCACCTTGCTTGTGCTTCTTTTGTGGACCGAAAATTCAAAGCAAAAAGGAGAAGAAAATAACCAGTAGGTCACCCCATTTTTGTTTTCTATGTTCTGTATTTGATTCAGGGTGGATTCAAGCTTTGAACTTCAACTGTTTGGTTTAATTATTTTGTGCAGGCGTCACTGGCAACAGCATCTCTTCGATTGGGTTTGTTGCTGTGTCCTTTAGGTAATGAGCTTGATTGGGTTGTAAAAAAAAAACCTCTTTTTGTGTATTGGTAGATGATAAACCCAATTTGATGTTGGTAGTTTTTGTAATCAAAATTTATTTAACTTTTCTTTTATCATCAGTAGCTTTCAGTACCATTTTGACTTGGTTTTTGACATAGTTGTTGGACAAACTATTTTGCAGTACCGAGTTCGTTGAAGACACGTGTTGATTTATGGCTCCAAAGGTGAGAATTGCACTCTAAAATTTGTAGTAACGCATTCCTTATGTCTGCCATACATGAATGAGTCTTGATGCATTGTTTGGTTATCACTTTCCGGCATCTCCGTTTCTTCGTAGAGAGTCACGTGATGGTAATTTTGTCCTGCTTGCTTTTCTTTCAACACTAGTCATCCATAACTTTTTGTCCTTTTGTTTTGGAACTCAGCAACTTGTGTTTTTCTCTTTGTACAACATAACTTGGAATTTTGAGCTTTTGCAGATAGACACCATCGAGGTACTTTGTTGCCATTCCTTCATATTCTTGTCCCATGCTAACTTTTCTTTTGGTAAAGTCCCATGCTTTAACTTTTCTTTTGGTAAAGTCCCATGCTTTAACTTTGGTCCATCTTTGAGATACTATGCAAAAATCATCCCAATATACTTTGCTGGAACTTTATGAATATAAAGGGCGACATCTTTTCCAATTTATGCTTTTCCTTGGACTCTTATCCCAAATAGGTCTTCATAGAATTTTAGCCAAAGGCATCCTCCATGACTTGTACCCGTGAGTAGCAAAGAAAACTCCAAACAGAACAGGAACTTTACAAATATAAAGGGAGACATCATCTTTTCCAATTTCTCCTTTTCCTTGGACTCTTATCCCAAATAGGTCTTTCATAGAATTTTAGCCAAAGGCATCCTCCATGTCTTGTACCCGTGAGTAGCAAAGAAAACTCCACACAGAACAGGAACTTTATGAATATAAAGGGAGACATCATCTTTTCCAAATTCTCCTTTTCCTTGGACTCTTATCCCAAATAGGTTTTCTATAGAATTTTAGCCAAAGGCATCCTCCATGTCTTGTACGCGTCAGTAGCAAAGAAAAAACCAAACATAACAATTTCTTTCCTCTTGAGCTGCATCTTGGTATATGTTGCTTCCTTGTTGTCTTTCTTTACAGAGACTTAAGCTTGGAATTTTGAAACTGCACTTAACAGACTGGCCGGGGGGGGGGGGGGTAATGGACCATTTAGACTTGGTTGGAACTTCACGGGGTGGTTTAGACCATCTCGAAGAAACTCGTGG
Source organism: Aronia arbutifolia (assembly GCA_025448175.1). Taxonomy (NCBI): domain Eukaryota; kingdom Viridiplantae; phylum Streptophyta; class Magnoliopsida; order Rosales; family Rosaceae; genus Aronia; species Aronia arbutifolia. The sequence continues at coordinate 20,287,705 of JAOEHR010000109.1, forward strand.
GATTGACGGCAGCAACGGGGAGTGGAGCTCGTGTTTTTTTTTCGTTCTTTTCAGATTCAGGCAGAAAGACAACATGTGGCTGCTACCATTTTGGGACTGCTTTGTGTTGTTGTTGCAGGTATAGAGGAGTAGTCGGGCTACCATTTAAGAAACCCTTCTTGCATAAAAACCTTTTATGCTGGCTTGCTGGCAACTTTCTTGTGTAAACTGAAGGTTACAGGTTCTAGGTAGTTGATTATGCCCTTTTTTTTTACCCCACTTTTGTTTGCAGCACAACATCAAACAAGAGAAATAAATAATTTAACAGGACTTGTTTCATACCTGGTGATGAATGTTCTTCTTTGGATATTGACTTGAAAGCACGAGTGGTTGAACTCCTTGTTCTCTTTTCTGGCAGCACTTTGTTGCTCTTGGTATTTTCTCTCAAAATTTCTCTTATTTTCTGTAGAGTATCCCCTCTCTTTTTCTGTCTCCTACTCACTGCAAAGAAGGCTCTGGAACTTTTACGTGGGGGAGATAGAGGCCATGTCTTTCGCCACTTTCTCTCAACCTCTCCCACCGACTATCTCAGTTTTCCACGTCCTTTTGTTGCAGAAAATGGGGAGCCCCTGTTTTGCACGTTTTCTTCCCCCTTTTGTAGGAAGAAATGCATGTTTTATTTTTTTATTTCTGGATGTTGATTTGTATGTAAAGCCCATCCTCATCTTTTAGGCTGGATTACATTTTTGTTTTGCCTTGTAGTTTAACCCAATTTGTATGGACTCTATTTTTTCATATGTTATGTATTTTTATTATTCAACAGATTGCCCCATCAAGCCTTATGAACGATTTTTTTTTTAGCGTATAAGGCTTGATATGACCACGTCGTATACTGAGGTTCTAACCAATACTGCATTTTATATTTCAGGGAAAGAATGCAGATGGCCAAATTTGTACCCAGCGGGCTGTTGACAAGGCTGGGAAAGAGTTTGCCACGGGTCTAGAGTACAGGTGTTCTTCTCCTTTGGCTTCACTTAACTACAATTTTTCTTTCAATGATCCTCCCACTTGGTTTCTCCCTTCCAAAGTGAACTCTGGTCATCTTGACTTTACTCCGGAAGATAGTGCTATCAAAGTTGGTCGGAATCAAGGCAACTTATTTCAGGCTTATACTCTGATGAAAGTGAATAATGAGGATGATGGAGACACCAAGTTTAAGGTTGGCCCTGATTTTTTTCCGCTTCTACACAGAATTATTTGAGAGAAGGCAGATTGGGGTTCGGATGTCAAAGTCACAGGTTGTGCTACTTTTCAGGTTGGTGTGTTGGAGTGGATAGAGACTATGCTACGTACTTATGCAAGTGTGTTGCGTCAAGCAGATATTTATGGCATTGTGGTAGTGTCTCGTTATCCTTATGGGTACTCCCCTAACGTATGGAAAGCTTTTTTGTGAGTTATGGGGTCCTTTATCCAACACCTTCCACCAGGGAAATGGGGAAATGTGTATTTCATTATATGACTTGAAGGTGATAGGTGGTTTATCGATTCTGGGTGCTCCTTACGAAGAGTTTATTCCTCCAAATCATAACCTGTGCAGGAAAGAAGCTTACCCGTCTACTCTTCCTAAACTTCTGAGAATTCATTCCCAATTGTGCAAATTTTATTGGCAGAAACAAATATTTTGGAATCAATGGTTGGACCATTTTTATCGAGGAAAATTAATTTATGCGGGTTATGGTCAGAAAAATCAATGGATGTCCCCAAATGAGCAAAAGATTTTTAAGGCCCAAAAAATCATGCTCGAAGTCATAAAAGAAGGGGTCTTGGCTGCATTTTTGGCGTTCTGGCTTTGTAAATTTGTTTTACCATTAAAGGGTGGTAGAGTGAGACCCGAGACTTTTCCCATGGCTTGTTTGATGGGGCAGGGCTCTAAAGTCTCTCTTGCACTGACTGTTATTGGCTATATTTATCATGGCCTTAGGGAGATTGTTTCTTGTCCGAAGGGACCTAGATTCACATATATTTCCATGCCGATTCACTATATTGTTGGCTGGTTAGGGGAGCATTTTCCATATTTATACCCATCTCGTCCTGACAGTGATTTTCCTAAAGGTTATACTCAACTAGGGAGATATGCGGGTATTGAACCCAAGGAGGTTAGTATATCTCATGCAAGGTTTATTTTCTGGAGTGATAAATCTGTTATTTATCGCCCAACTGCTTTTGTGGAAGAAAAAGGTTGCTCTTTGATGGATAATGAAGACCTGTCTGATGATCATTTTGAATTTTTGGTCTATGTTCGCACTGCAAAGCTTCCTGTCAGAGTTGGTGAACACCTTTGTATAGAACCATACTTTCCTAACAGGTTTGCTCGTCAATTTGGCTTCGATCAAGGGGTTCCAGCGAATAAATTAGTATTTGGTGTTTCTAGTAGGCAAAATTGCAGTGTTGAGGATATGTTCGAAGCACAGGCTGTGCTTCTTAGAAGAAACACCGGATCTCTTTTTTATGTTCCATGTTCAACACATCAGGGAATCTGTACCTATTGGTATTTGGGACTTCTTTGGCGAATATTTATGCTATCTTCAATAAACGTCCCTTTAATAAAAAGACAGTTTTTACCGTGTCAGTTTCGAGAGACATACCCTCAGGTCTAAGAAAAGAAGTTTTGCTTTCTGACGTGGGAATTGAGAAGTCTCCTAGCTTGCAACCAGTTGGTCAGAGTTCTGGTCTTTCTAAAAACGGGAATACAATGGCTGACAAGAAGTGCAAGGCTATTCCGGAGTCTTCTTCACTAGGGTCTTCTTTAAGGAGTAGCCATGATGTGAATTTTAAGCGTGCTCGTTATGAGAAACCTAATGATCTTAGTGGTGTGGATATTGAAACTGTAATTGTTGCTGATGCATGTAATTTCACTCTAGAAGTGATGTTTAAAAACTCGAGTGCACCCTCTTTGTATGCAAAGGTAATGAACCAGCCTTACGGGGAGAAGTCAGCTGTATATGTGTCAGATGAAGTTGCACCACAATTTTTGCAAGAAGTGAAAACATCCATCCATGCTTTGTTTGGCTCAGAGGTGAGCAATCTTATGCAAGGATATATTATTGGTGAAGTAGAGAATATTTTTGTCAAACTTTCCTCTTGCAACTCACCTACAAAAATTCTTGGCTATCGTGAGGAAGTGAATTTGGTGTTTGATGTTTTGCGTCCCATTATTAACCTTTTGGAATCTGGTCTAACAGAGCTTGAGTGGTTTGTCAAAACTGTTCGCCATGTTTTTGTATGTGCTTCGCAGATTTCTAATAATGCTGGGATTATTGATCAAGGTAATCAGTTTCGTGATTTGTTTCGTCGACATGATAAGTGTTTGTCAACTAAGAAGGCATTGGAGTCAGAGTTATCCAATTCCATTCAGGAACTTAAAAAAATTGAAGCTGAAGAAATGCCTATTAAAGAAGCAGAGGAGGTCGCTCGTGTTCTTTGTCAGCAATATGATTCCGGAAGAGTTTATGTCAAGCGTCGAGTGAGTGAACTTAAAGCTTTAATTGAGCGACAAAAGAAATTGGATGTAGAACTTCATCAGTCCCGGGTTGATGCGAATGAAGGGTTTCTCTCGTGTTAAAGGAAAAGAAATCACATGATCTGATTGAGAGTGATTACAGCTTCTGAAATTGTTAACTCTTGTGATAGAGTGATTGTAGGATGTAAATGTAATTAGCTTGATTATAGGTTCTGTTTACTTAGAATAGCTTATATGCTTTGTATAAAGGTCATACCTTGTGTACCAATAATGATATCAATGCAATATACAAATTCACAAATCAATATGGCATCAGAACACCTATCCTGGTGACTTTTTCACGCTTCCGCCACCACAAACGCCATAACCACTGTAGCCTTTCCAAGCTCTCTCACAAACATCATTGACAACACCATGACAGAACCAGCCAAACTCAAAAATAAGAAACCAGATAAGAATCTCATAGAGTTCTCAGACACATACACCATACATCACTCAGATCACACTGGACTTGTCCTGGTTTCCAAAACTCTTGATGGAAACAACTACGGGCAATGGAGCCGTGCCATGCGCATGGGTCTCAGCGCAAAGAACAAGATTGGGTTCATTGATGGAACCATCAAGGCTCCATCACCCCTGGACACAAAATATGCAGCCTGGAAAAGATGTAATGACATGGTTACATTATGGATTGTGAATTCAGTCCACTCAGACATAGCCGGCAGCATCATGTACATTGAAACTGCTGCTGCTGTTTGGAACGACCTCAGAGACAGATTCTCCCAGAGCAGTGACTCGAGGTTCTACCAGATTCGGCAAGAAATCATCGAGAATCGTCAAGGGCAGCTCTCTGTTTCTGCCTATTACACAAAGATGAAAGCCTTATGGAATGAGTTAGCGTCATATCATGACCAATTCGATTGCACTTGCACATGCTTGAAATGACTCACTGAACGGGAAGAGAAAGAAAGAGTTATGCAATTTCTGATGGGATTGAATGACTCATACGCAACTGTACAAGGCTTGATTCTAATGATGAGCCCACTACCTGATACACGCCGAGTCCATGGCCTCATTCTCCAACATGAATGACAGATGGATGTGGCCAGTCGTCGTGATATGGGGACAAACTCTCACACGATGCAGGTTCATCGAACCTTTACATAGTCATCATCTAATAGCAATACCTCCAACACGTTTTCACGTAAGTCACTCAAATGCACTTACTGTGATGGAGATAGACACTTCGTGGATCGTTGCTATTACATTATTGGGTTCTCAGAAGGACACAAATGGCATGGAAAAAGTGTGAAGCCCAAGAATAAGAGATCAGCAGCCAACAATGCTAAGGCTATCAACCCTGTCACAACCACCAAGACGAATGCTACTGATGGTCCTATGTTCACTATCGAGGAGCATAATTAGATCATTGCCATGCTCCGTAATGGTAATGGACAGCCACTTGCAAATGCAACAGGTATTTTCTCGCCTAAATGCAATATAGCACAAATAGACCCACATTCGACTCTATATTGGATTGTTGATAGCGGAGCAACTGACCATATATCTCATTCACCACCAACACACAACATCATTGATGCTCAGCATGACTATGTTGGCTTACCAAATGGGGGACAAGCGGAAATAAGAAAAGATTGGTTCTATAAAATTGTCACATGAGTTACCTCTTGATAAAGTTCTTTATGTACCAAAGTTTCGCGTCAATTTGTTATCTGTTAGTAAATTGACAAGTGCTTTGCGATGTATAGTGACGTTCTATCCTAATTTTTGTGTTGTGCAGGACATGGATACGAAGAGGGTGATTGGCCTGGGCAAGCATTTTGATGGACTCTACTATCTTACACCAAAACAAAGTCCTCACCTCGCCAACCACATTCATCATACCACCAGCCTATGGCATCGGCGCCTTGGGCACCCATCATCCGCACCTTTACTTTCATTGGCTAAGAATAATGCTGAAATAATGTTTGATTCCAAACACATTTGTGAAGTTTTCCCTTTAGCAAAGCAAACTCGTTTACCCTTTCATAATGGTGAAATTAAATCTTCCGCACCATTTGATTTAATTCATTGTGATATTTGGGGTCCTCACAGAAATCAAACACACTCTGGGGCACGATATTTTCTCACTATTGTGGATGATTTCACTCGTTTTACTTGGGTACATCTCATGAATTTCAAATCCGACACACAAACATTATTGAAATCCTTTTTCTCTTAGGTCAAAACCCAATTTCAACGTAACATTAAAGCTCTTTGTGCAGATAATGGGAGTGAATTCCTTTCCATGCGTTCTTACCTAGACTCATGTGGCACCTCCTTCGAACATTCTTGTCCTTACACACCACAACAAAATGGGGTGGTCGAACGTAAACATAGGCACCTTTTAAATGTTGGTCGTGCTCTTAGATTTCAAGCCAACTTACCTTTAAAATTTTGGGGGGAAAGTATCCAAACTGCTTGTTATCTCATAAATCATCTACCTACACCCTTGTTCTCCGATAAGTCTCCATACGAACTTTTGCATAACACACCACCTACTTATACGGACTTCCGAGTTTTTGGATGCCTTAGTTATGCCACCAACCTCACACCCATCACTAAGTTTGACGTCCGTGCTCGTTGTTGTGTTTTCCTTGGTTATCCACTTGGCCAAAAAGGTTATAAGGTATATGATCATGCCACACATAAAATTTTTACCTCACGTGATGTCATCTTTCATGAACATATATTTCCTTACACTACCTCACCAACCATTGACCAAAATGACATGCCTATTACTCCCATTATCCATCCAACACACGACACAAATACCAATACCAACTTCCCTTCCAACCTTGACTCAAATCCCATAGTGCTTGATTCACCACAAACCACGGTTCCTATTTCCCCGACCAACCTCGAGACTCCCTCACCACTTCCACCAAACATTATCTCTACCACACTAGAGCCTTCCTCACCAAACTTGAGCCTTCCCATGGCACCTCTCACCACCGACAGTCACACACCACCTGAACCTGCCACCACTGACAGTTAACCATTTGCACCACTACCTCCTTACCGAACCCCACTCCGTCACTCTACTTGCCCCACCAAGCCACCTGCTCACTTCAAAGATTATATGGCTCATCATTCAGCCTTGCTCACGCCCACAAAGCCCTTCTTGCGGTCCATGTCTAGCACGAGATATCCCCTACATCGGTATGTTTCCTATTCCTGCTTATCCCCTGGGTATCAACGCTTTGTTTCTCATATTTCACACTTGGTGGAGCCTACTACCTATGAACAGGCTTGTCAAAATCCCTACTGGGTTGCAGCAATGCAGGCCGAAATCACAACTTTAGAAGAAAACAAAACGTAGAGTTTTGTTCCCCTTCCTCCCGGACAATGACCCATCAGCTGCAAATGGGTTTCCAAACTCAAGTACCACTCCGACGGAACGCTACAAATCATGTCTCGTTGGCAAAGGCTTCACCCAACATGAAGGTATCGACTACAAGGAGACCTCCGCACAGGTGGCCAAACTCATTACCGTGCGTTGCTTATTGTCTGTGGCTGCTGTCCGCAATTGGCCCTTACATCAAATGGACGTCCAAAACGCCTTCCTTCATGGCTAACTTTAGGAGGAGGTATACATGTTGCTTCCTCCGGGTTGTCGTCGACAAGGGGAAAATGTCATGTGTGGACTCCACAAATCCTTATATGGTCTTAAACAAGAGTCCAGAAGTCGGTTTCGAGAATTTTCATCGGCAATCTGTGACATCGGTTTCTTCCAATCTAAGGGAGATTACTCTCTGTTCACTCAAGTCAAGGTATTTCACTTACTATTGTATTGTTATATGTTGATGATATGGTGATTACAGGCAACAACGAGACAGAAATCAAGAACCTAAAGGCTTTTCTTAGCAGTCAATTTCGAATTAAAGATCTTGGACCTCTGAAATATTTCCTTGGAGTCAAGGACACACGTTCGAAATCTGGAGTCACAATTTGCCAACGGAAATATACACTAGACATATTGGAGGAGACTGGATTACTTGGTGCTAAACCCATGAAAGTTCCAATGGAGGCTTATTTGGTGAAGCACTTCACTTCATGAACTTGCGAGGTATAGGTGCTTAATTGGAAAATTGATTTATTTGACCATCACAAGACCGGAAATAACATACAATGTTAACACGTTGAGTCAGTTTATGCAAGATCCGCAACGACACCATCTTGATGCAGCAAATCGACTTCTTCGATACCTTAAAGGAGATCCTGGGCAAGGTTTGATGTTTTCTTCCCAAATTGAATTACATTTAATTGGTTATTGCGACTCATATTGGGCTCGTTGCCTTATTACATGTCGATCAGTGACTGGTTACTGTATTTTTCTTGGAAAGTCACCAGTGTCTTGGAAAAGCAAGAAACAAGTTACAGTAGCCCGTTCATCCGCGGAAGTGGAGTATCGGTCCATGGCTGCAGCCACTTGTGAATTAAGTTGGTTGAGATATTTATTGGAAGATTTGCGTGTTAACCATCCTCAGCCGGCAAGATTATTTTGTGACAACCAAGCCACTTTACACGTAGCTGCAAATCCGGTGAATCACGAACGTACAAAGCATATCGAGATCGATTGCCACATAGTCCGTGAGCGAGTTCAAAAAGGAGAAATCAAAACTTCCTATGTCAAGACAGGGGAGCAAGTCGCAGACGTGTTTACTAAGCCATTACGTGCGCTTATTTTTCATGCACATCTAGGCAAGTTGGGTGTAATTGACATTCACACTCCAACTTGAGGGGGAGTGTTAAAGGAAAGGAAATCACATGATCTGATTAAGAGTGATTACAGCTTCTGAAATTGTCAACTCTTGTGATAGAGTGATTGTAGGATGTAAATGTAATTAGCTTGATTATAGGTTCTATTTACTTAGAATATCTTATAGGCTTTGTATAAAGGTCCTACCTTGTGTACCAATAATGATATCAATGCAATATACAAATTCACAAATAAATATCCCAGACGCTGAGCTTGCTGAAGCATTGAACAAATCTACAGAAGAAGGAATTTTGAACTCAATTGCTTCCCTGCTCCACTTTTGCAGCAAACAGGAGTAGGATTCATGTTGTTTTCCTTCTGTTTTGTACTCATGCGATTTGGGATATTTATGTTAGCTTTTCCCTTGTTTTTAGCAAACTCTTTTGAGCAAACATGATTGATAATAACGGGTTTTCATTGAACCTAGTATGTTTGAGATTTATTTGAATTTTAATCACATTTTTAATCTCCTTTGCCCAGTTTTCATTTTGGCTACTTCTTTGCTCCTCCGTGTTCAACTTCAGAATGCTTGTCATCACTTTTATATATAGTAGACAAAACCACATTTAGCTCTCCATTTATTTTTGATGTGACAAAAGCGTCCTTTTGTATCTTGGTTCCAGCTTTCTTTTTGAGTTTTAGACTCATTTTTCTCCTCTTATTAACAGAGAAACAATCTTGGAAGTTTGGAACAAAGGATAGTTGCTACTTCTTGCTGGGCTAGAGGTGGTGCTTGGTACTTCCATTTGTTGACGGCGACGGTGTTGCAATGATGAAGTTGATTCAGGGATTCCTTTTGTTAGCGGAATTCCAGGAAATGACAAGGTTGCTGCTGCTGCTGCTTGTGACCGGTGATGCTGCGACCGGGGATGTGGGGAGGTTGCTGCCTCTCCTGTTAAGAGGCTTGGTTTCAACCTTTCTTTAGTTGTAGATTTCTGGACGTTTTGCTATATTTTTGCCAAGAAAAAAGAGGGAAAAAGACTCCCTGGAAGTTTGATTGATGAAGAAGGAGGCTGATCCTCCAAACTTTGCTGGGAATCGGTGGAAGCCCCACCGTTTGCTTTTCTTCGGGGAGTGGGAAAGCAAAGTTTCTCCATTTTTCTCCAAAAGCTGAAACACAATGACAAAGGAACCATAAACTCTTCTTGTTTTTTCCATGCCCTTGCCGTGTACCCCTTCTGCTTGCTTTTCTCTTTTGTTTTTTTATTTTGTTTTATCTCCCCTGTTGTGTGCTCTTCTCTCTCGTCTTCTTTCCGTCGATCACTTCGTAATCAAGTATGCATGATAATTATTGTTTTCAATGCATTAGATTCATCCTCTTTTGTGGCTTTTGCCTTGATTTTTTATTCCTCATAAGTGAAAATCACCTATGTTTTTCCATTCTCAATTTAAACTCTCGTATGCGAAGAGTTCAAACAAATGCTAGCATATGACAGTTCAAACAAATGCCAGCATATGACAGTTCAAACAAATGCTTTTAGCCATTCTCAATTTAACATCTCTTTTGGCGGCTTTTGCCTTGATAATTATTGAAAACGTTAGCATATGGCAGTTCAAACAAATGCTAATTCCATTGGAGGAAAAATATATAATTTTTGATGAGTTATGGTTGCATCTAATTTTGAGGATCAGATTGCCTACGTACCCTGTGAAGGGATCAAGCCAAACGTAGTTCATCCCTTGATTTCGGGAAAATGGTTTTTACGGCTGTATCTAGTAATAAAACTAGACTACATACATACCCTGTGAAGGGATCAAGCCGAAAGTAGTTCATCCCTTGATTTTACGAGAATTATGGTTTTTTTTTTTTTTTTTATTTATTTTTTTTTTATGACTGCACCCAGCTTTAATGCTAGGCTGCCTACGTACCTTTTTTGAGGGATCAAGTCATACGTAGTTCAGAAGAAAGGATTTATCTTGACTTGCTTCCTCTTGGAGACGTTAGGCATTAGCTTGCCCCCTATCTTCTATTTGGGGTGGCACTGCTTGAGCTTAGTTGATTTGTCACCATTCCATAAGCTTCACTTTCTAGAAGTGGCGGTGCATTGTTGAGGGTCCTGAAGTTTGCGCACTTATGACTTTGCCTATCTTTCTTTTTGATAGGAAAGCAGGTGGGGAATTGTCTAACAGGCTCAACTCGTTATCAGATTCCTTGCTTCTTTCTTTGCTACCAATCATGCTGACTTGAACAACGTCTTGTACCTTTTCTTGCGCATCGTCATTTTTGTCTCGGTTTATTGTCACCTTTTGGGTTTTGACTTTCCACTTTTTGCTTTTATGAGATTTCTTAGGTTGAGAGTTGGTGATTTTACCAAGTCGTTGGAAGACAGAAACTCGAGGTGGCTTGTTGCTAGATTCTTCTTTAGCCAACATTGCTTTCTTGAGATCTGTAAAGCCTTCAAACTCACGATTCTCGATTTATGAGACAAACGCTTTGAGCATACCATTTCCTTAGTGCACTGTGACATTGATAGAACTCTTTTTAGTTTTGCACCTCTTCACCTTTATCTTTAATGGAACTTTTGATAAGGACTCATTTCTTTTGAATGAAACAATGTGACCATGTTGACCATTATTCCTTTGCAAATTTGTCGAGACTATCAAATTTCCCCCAAGGATTGATTGGTTGATTTTGTGCAGAGGCTTCGTGTAGCTGGTCACGAGCACTTCAAATGCATTTTGGATTTGCTCCATTGCCTTCTTTTCAGGTTCTCTTCGATCTTTTAATGAGCGGTTGAGAACT
>JAOEHR010000109.1:20449849-20461768 GCA_025448175.1 Aronia arbutifolia
GTTAGTTTTGGATTCAATAATAGCATGCTTATCAAATTAAACCAAAATCATACCACAAGATCTGCTGCCAAGCAACATAATTTACGGCTTTCAGATAACTTCCTGACATAACTAATTAGCTAACTCCTCTCTTTTTCATGACTTAAGGAATTCACTTTCTTTGACAAAAAAAAAAAAAAAAAAAAAAACAAGAAATAAATCCACTTTCAGACCGGCTTTTGGGTTGTGGCTGACCAAGAAGAAGAAAACATAGAAATTATATAGTAAATTCAACAGCAGCTGCCAATTTCAAACAAACAAATCTTGGAAAGGGAATGATTTCTGGACACGCTTTTTCATCTTCTGCACACTCCCTCTTAGGGTTTTTTTTTTTTAGTCAAAAGATCATAGATTCAAAGAAGCCGAAAGCAGGCAAAGCAAGTACAAGGGTGAGCCAAAAGGCCCCAATAAATAAAACAACAAGGGACAGTGGAGTCGACACAAACAAGGAAAAACTAGTCATCCTGGAAACAGACATCCACTTCCAATCACCTTAATGGTGTCCAAAAGATAAGAGGCTGGTCAGGAACGGGATTCGGTTTCCTATTCCATCTAGTTATAGTGTTTGGCTTCCTTTTGCGCTTGAAAGGAACCCATAAGAGAAGGAATTAATTCGATTAAAAATAAAATGGTCGAAGTTTAATTTCAATCCCAAACCTCTCTGAAGAAGACGAAGTTCTCCTTTTGTTAAATGAAGAAGACGCTGGTTTTTCTCAAGGCCTTCATTCATGGCTTTCTACAAAGAAAATAATTTTTGGACTTTGTATACTGCAATTTTTTCCTTGGCCACCGAATGAAAAGCTCTTTGATTCAAATGATATAAATTAACATGCAATCATAGTTTATACATTGTAGAATTTTGATTCTTTTTCTTTTTTGGTCCATATTCTTCTTAGATCACCCATTTTGAAGCCTATCAATCATGATTTTTTTGATTTACAAGTAGTTGACGTAGGTATTTAAGGTATTCTTGAAACAGAAGTGGTGAACTTAGAAAAAATTAGCTAAAATTTTTTACCTGGTGTAAATAAAAAAGGCGTGAACCATATTCAAAAGCTTAGAGACCTGTTTATTTTTCCCAAGGGATTTTTCCATAACCCACCCGAATTTTTTGTTGAATACTATGGTGTCATAATTTAGAAAAAATCCATATCTTAGTGAAACTACCATAACTCTTTGGAATGGTTGTCCAGATGAAGAACACCTACATTATGGAAAATTTTATTTGAACTCATATAATAGTTTTCTACACCCAACTTACTCTCTACACACGTATTATTTCTAATTCAAATATTAATATCTCTATAAACTTAAATTACTACCTAAATTACCTTCACAAACCAAGTTCAATGTATAAATTTATTTTTATATTCTTCAGAAATTAAAAAACCCCAAGTCAATATTCTACAACTCATTCAAGATGTAAAATAGCAGTATCTCTCACATATTTGTCTCGTGCTTAATAATTATTTTGTTGCTTATCGTTCTTTTGCTGCATATTTGTCATTACTTGTATTCATCTATTGATATCTCTCACATGGGATTCCGCCTGTCAGATGATTTCTTGAGAGGTCTACCCTGTCAAAGAATTCCACCTGTCTCATATTCCATTTAAGTTAATTAATTATATTTTGTTCGGTGGGAGAAGAATTTGTTTTGGGTTTACTCTTGATTTATGTGTGTGAAGTCGAAGTCAGGAAAAAAGCAAGAACATGGTGGACACTAGATATGATGCAATACTTGTTATTCTGATATACAATTGAGTCAAGTTTACATAATTATTTCATCTTAGTGCTAATGTTCGATCCTTACTCCTGCATTTGTCAAATTTAAACTTAATTAATTAGAGCTAGGTATAAATTGCCCAACTCCTTCTTGAAGGATTATTGTTGAGATTATATATGTATGTTTTTTGTTTTAATTAGAGCTAGGCATAACCTTTGATTTTTTTAATCTCTATTTAATTTTTTTATATATGTAAGTTTGTGAACTGTTATTTACACTTTACACTACATCATAAACTCATCTGGATATATTATATCTTTTATTAAACTTTCAAAGCTTGTGAGTTTTTTATGATTAAGGTCTAGTTTTCGAAGAAGCTGCAATATTTGACCAATCTCAAACAATATATTACCACTTAAACTGTTATTTCTTAGCGTTTAAAGAATATATAGTCGGAGACGTATCTGCAAGTGTAAATAGATCATAAATTTGACAAATATTTATAAAAAGAAAAGAAAAGAAATCAAATCTTAATGTATCCATCAAAGCATTTTTAATCATCTTCAAGAGCCACAATATTATTAGTGGCTACATTCTTTAGCCCTTGAGTTGCTTAAATTCATCTACATATGGTACTTTGAATACAAGTTTTTCACTCTAATATCACTGCTCATTTGACTCTTTTTGTGCCACATGATAGAAACTGGTGGCTTAGGATGTTCTAGAAACAAATGTACAAATGTCTCCAACCAATGGCAGAGCTATGAATTCATGTGTGGGAGGGCCTCTAACATACATAGGTAATTTGAACTCAGAACATGAGAGATTGAAGTAATTTGCATAAAAATTGAAAGACCCAAAATTTAATAAAGAGAACTAAACATTGCACAACCCCAAAATCCAGAATATGAAGAATAAGCAAGAAATTTTTACAAAAAGTTGTCACTTAGTACTACGGTCTAGTGATATTCATCTTCACTTGTAAGTGAGAGGTCTTAGATTCGATTCTCGCCAAAGACGAATTTGAACCACAATATTGCTAGCCCATTGTGGTGCTTAGCCAACTCCCCCACCCTCTTAGGATAGATAATAACTTTTGTTAAAAAAAAAAGTTGAAGGCAATGAAAAGATAGAATAAGGAGGGGAAGTGAAGACTACACTGCAATAAGATAGGGATGGTAAGAAAAATGAAGCTTAGCCTAGAAAGGAAAAGAGTTCGAATTGAGAACACACTTTAATTTTAAGGGTATTAAACTAACATGCAGCAACATCATTTGTTATAGTAGCAAGAAGAAAATAAGGCAGTATGGGCCATGGACCATACTGGTCCCTTAGTAGCTCCGCCACTGTCTCCAACACACAAAATCATCAATCAATTTAGAGTTATCAAATAAGATAATAAATCGTATTTGTTCTTTCCCTTTACCTGTATTGTCCTAATTTTACCATCCCAGAGGGCTTTGTGAGTGTTGTCTTATTTTATTGAGTTTTTTTTGTTATGCATAGCATTCTGCAATCCTGCAGACGTCAAGGCATTCTTCGAGGAGAAAAAACAATCTCTTCTGGGCAAGCGTCACAGAAAAGCGTCAAGAAAAGACGCTGACTTTGTTTTTAAATTCTAAAAATGGAACTTTAACGAAAAAACTTTCGGTACAGTTCACTTTAACGAAAAAATCATATTTTTACACTAAAAAGTTAATTATGGTATTATTCATTTTACCATTTATTTTGTCCTTATTGTTAAAACTCAAAGTTTTCAATCCATTTTCATTAGTTTTCCTTTCTAAAATAGATTGAAGTCAAAAGAAAAACTTGCATAAATCGATTTATACTTAGTTAGAAGATTTAAAATTTCAAAATCACTATCCTTCGGTTAAAAAGAAGGTTGGTTTTCTCTATAAAAGCGTCTCAGGGTTTTAGCTATAGGATAAAGATTACATAATGGTAGAGTTTGATGTGATGATAAGGTTTGATTATGGGTTGGTTTCTTGATAAATTTTAATTTTATTATTTATTACATCTTCTACTTGGTAATAATTATATATGCAACAGAGTAAAAAAGACAATTCACATTTAAAGTTTAAATTAGGTGTAGAAAGAAGCTCTATGATAATAAACAGCTGTAAAATTAAGTGTTTGATAATTTTTTTATTTTGTAAAAGTGCTTTTAACAAAAAAAAAATCTTTATTAAATTGTTGTGAATATGTTGAATGACTAAAAATGATATGATATTTAATGTTATATAATAATTGTCGAAGACAATAATGTAGTGGCAAATATTGTACTTTTGTAAAATGTGGAGATATACTTCTTATTTGAAAATTTTATTAAATGAGCACTGATTACCATGCTTTGAAAAAAAAAATATATTTTTTTAGAAGCATGATATACCCTACTTCTACTTTCCTATACTTCTTTATAGTCATTGACAACACTTTAAAAAAGAAAAAGAAATTACTTTCCTATACTTCTCTATGGTCATTGATAGCAGTTTAAGAAAAGAAAAAATTTGTTTTACCAACAGATTTGATGTTTCAGATTTTTTAATAAACTGTTTTTTTTTAATCATCACAAAAGCATCACAATCCCAAACCATATGTTCGGGAAGTTGTTTTAATTAGCTTCAATTATGTTTTCGTTGTATTTTGAAGAATGAATTTTTTTTTTTAAAGTTATGTTGATTTATTTTTTTGAACATTTTGATCTTAAAAACTTAGTTTTGACTAATATGAAAAATAACATACTTTAAATTGTTACTTTACTATAAAATCAAAACTTACTGCAAGCCGTCCTTAACTCTAGATTGAAAACTTACAATTAAACTGAAGTTAAGAAGACCCGAATGTCAAAATAAACAAATGCCATGCTTCACTTGAAAATAGATAGAGATTTAAGTAGAGTAAATTTATGAAATAAACAAAGGCCATCTTCACTTGAAAATAGATAGAGATTTAAGTAGAGTAAATTTATGATAGCCCATGGTCCAATACTTACAACAACCCGTGCTTAAATCTAGATTGAAACACTTACACTTAAACTGAAACAAGATTCGAATTCCAAAATCAACAAAGGCGCCGGTTCGTCATGTTTGACTTGAAAATAGATAGAAATTTGTACATATAGTAAATCTATAACAGCTCATGTAAGAAGTTTTAAAACACATTACATGAATCACTCACATCAACAAATATATTCTTGAAAAGCAAACTCACTTAACCCTGTTAAGAAAACATTGAACACGTGAAGTCGCATTTCAGTAATACATTGGACATGTGAACACGTGAAGTCGCATTGCATTCATACATTTTTATTAATAATAATTTGGTATTTGATTGTGTGATGTCATGAAACTTATTTAGTATTGGTAATTTATTGTGGTAAGATTATGTCCCTACCGAGCTATTGAAGCTGAGCGCTCCATTATTTATCCAGATTTACAAACTAGACAATCAAGAGGATCGGTGGGATGAGACCGAATAAGTTGTGAGATTAGAGCTTTATTTTAGTGTCTCCACTTAAATTATGACACGTGTTTTAGATACTGGTGTAAACGTGCAAGTGCATAAGGTAGTCATAGTATAGCGTTTCATAAGTCCAAATATCGCTCCCACGAAGATTTTAATTTAGTCTCCTATTTGATAAACTAAACCTAATTGAATAATATTAAAGATACACAAACACAAACAATAAACTAGACTCGATCTTAGTTAACAATTCAATTAAAGTTGTGAAAATTTGGTTTGATGATTTTATAAGCGAATAAAAAGAGAACATGAAGTTATAAATTGAGATTTAAAGAGATGAAAACGTTGGTTTTTTGAGTTCATTGATATTTTTACATTAGGGGAATGGGAGTTCGGCTAAGCCATACAATAGGCAACCTAATTTGGTATCGAATTTGCCATCCACGAGATTCGAACCTAAGACCTCTCACTTTCAAGTGAAGAGAAATACCACCAGACCATAGTACTGAGTGACAGAAAACGTTGGGTTTTAGGTCTAGGGATTCAGAATGAACCGCAATCAATTTGGTTTAGGTTTGAATGCATTCAATGGAATATTTCATCTCATGGATTATAGTTCCATTAAGGCACTATAGACCATAGTTCTCCTTAAGTATATGATTTTGTCTGGTCAGAGCAAAGGTTGTACATCCTCACATGTACTATATCCAGTTAAGGCACAAAATTTAACATGTAAAGCTCATTACGCACAAGAGAACGAGAGAATCACGCAAACCATAAATCTGGTTACAGCATGTATGTAATTCACAACCTTAAATCACAAGAAGCTAATTCAAATTATTTTGCAGTTACGCCTTAAATTTGTCTTCAAATTACTATACACAAAGTCCTAAGGTGATCGGTCAAAGAAAACTCGAAACCATGATTCTTAAAATTCCTCTGAAAGCCAACTTCGATATCTTTTTAGTGGTTTAAGGCTCAACAACTAGATACTTTTGAGGAAATACAATTTATTCCGTTAAGTTGGCTGGTTTGCACATACATTTTTTCCTTTGAGTACGAGAAACTCGTTTCAATTGCAAAATCCCCAATAGGATCCTCTCCGGATCCTTTTTGGTGAGGATCCTAGGGATCCTTGAATTGTGTTCATTTTGTACATCGTGCGATTAGTTTTTGTCCGGTACTGTTTATGTTTAATTTTAAATAAAAAATATTTAAAATGATTTCTGACCGCACGATGTACGATGAACGGACACGATTCACAAATTCCCGGAATCCTCACAAAGAGAATCCAGATTCACAAAATCCCTCATTTTTCTTGTTTCTTCGTCTTTACTAAACCTAAGAAAAACACAAAACTAAGTGAAAGAGAAGCGAATTCACTCAAAAGCATCACAAGAATCTAATAAAAATGGTATTAAAACATATGCAGTAATGGTTTACAACAGATACACTAAAACAATTTACTTGTATATATTAAACCCCCATTACTCAAGTCGTCCAGACAAATATAAAAGGAGAAGGAAAAAGAGAAGAAACGCTCACATCGAGGAGAAAAGGAAAAAGTATCCCAAAATCCAAATGGCGTCGACGCCACGAGAGGAGCCAACAAACGCGTCCGAGGTTTCGCCACAGAGGGCACCTGCACCTGGCGTGATTTTTCTGTTGACGGATCTTCATTTGGCAGAGGGATTCGATGCGAATTTCACTGAACTTGAGGTTTTTCTATTTTCTTATTTTATATGCTTCATTACTTTTATATCTCTCCAATAACGAGCTGAGGGTCGCATGTTGGTGTTTGGGGTTATAGATTTGTAATGGGTGACAATTTAGGGTTTGGGGTTTGTGTTTTCTTTTTTCTATTACTTTTGCTTTTTTCAGTGGAGTTGGGTAAGGGATTTAGGGTTTTAGGGTTTAGATTTGGTATTTTTCTCTTCCAAGGGTTTAGGGTTTCGATTTGTTTTACTTGGTAATCAAGGTCATGACTCATAACCCCTTCACTCTTGCAGCTTGAATCCGATGACCCAGCCGATCCTTTTGATGATATTCATGCTACTTACGCAGCGGTTAGTGAGGAATTTGTGTTTATTTGCTTCTTATTGCATGTTAATGAATTTGTTCGTAATCATCTTCCTAGAACTCGGGCCTCTTAATTAATGCTCTTGATTGTTTAATTATTGCTCTTAATTAATCTTAATTAATGCTCTTAATTGTTTGATTAATGCTCTTAATTAATAAGGCTGTTGCTTTGATTCTCTTGATTGTTTAATTAATGCTCTTCTTTTTATGCTTTCAGCCTTTGAACTTCATTTTGGAGAGCCCGATTAACAAGGCTCACATGGTCCTTGCTGTCCATGTCAACTCCGAAAGCATACCCGGCTGCTATGAAATCCATGGTGATGCAGAAGTTCCAATCGGACTGGATGGGTTTAAGAAACTCTGGCGTAAGTTAATGTTTTTTGGTCTCTGTTCATTCCCTCACTGCAGCACATTCATTGTAGGTGTTAATTGGACTCTAGGGCTAGTACTTGTTCATATATGTATATAACATAAATCATTAATCATGCCGTGCAGTTGAGCTGCATCAATCTGGCAGGGTTCTGAAGCAGGGTACTGAGGCTGTGGTTTGGCACAAGAATCGTGCCGTGACAAGTTTGATGGAAGGCTTACCTGCAAATTCTAGGAAGATAGGTCAATATTCAACGTTTTCTGCAGTTGGTATCTAAATGGTCTATGCCAGTGCCTCCTTTTCCCAACACACTGAATTTGTCTGTTGCAAGTTCAGGTGTTTTGTCTGGAAAGGGAAGAGGTGCTCCGCTTGACAACTACATCTCTGGTGCTCCAAATGATCAGACTCTTGTTTTCGTCGTAAGTTGAAAGTTTGCCAAGTTATTCGCGTCTATTTTTTTATTGTTGACTTTTGGCTTTTGCATTTTATGTTCTCCCACCAGGACTTTCATTGTTAATATTACTTTTTTTACTGAATCTGCACAGGTTGGTAATATGGATCAGATTGAGAACTACATTGATGAATATGTGGAAGGTAATTTCTTTATTTCTTCTTTACTTTAACCTTGTAGACCTTTGTATGTTTATGCCCGCTTAGGACTCAAAGACTGGTAATCAAACACAGAGCTTTTGTATCAGGGAATGCCAATGAAGAGATTGGTCAGTTTTTAGATCGACTTGGGTGTTTCAAGAGTGTGAAAACTGTAGGGATACTGCGGAGTGGAGGATGGTTATCTTGCGGGCTACGAAGAGGGAATAAGGCATTTTGAGATTCTTCTAATTTAGGGTAGTGAGGCTCAGGCTCGAGCAGTTACTGGACCTAAGTTGTGCTGCAGAGCGGCCATAAAGGCCCGATAGGAGGTTCTCTTTGCTGTGTTTTTACTGCAGCAAATGATTGGATAGTTCTGCGAGGAATTCTTCGGAGCAGAATTATTGTTCTGGGGATCACACAGCAATTCTGACTTCCTTTTCTGATTTATTTATTTCATACCTTTTACTTTGTTTTTGCTTGTATAGTTCGAATTGGAAACTCCTACTTATCTGCGAAGCCAAAAGCCAAAAGTCTCCCTTTTAATTGTGCTTTCGTTTTTTTTTATACACTTTGCTTTCTCTTTAGACCAAAAGAGAAAATAACATTTGCTAGTTTTATTTATTTTCTTGTTTCTTCCTGTTCATGTGATTGCAGTTTCACGATATCCGCTGGCCCCTTCTACTAAGGTGACTCAACTGTGCTGCGCACTGCAGAAGAAGTGGAATATAGTTTGAATCTGCTAGCATCAGTGTTCTAGTTGATGGTAGCGAGTAGTGATGGATTCTCTCTTGGTATCTCGTAACGCTTTTAGTGGTGATACGACGAATGGTTTTGGGAAGTGACTGCCACTTGTTAATTTTGGGCTTCTGATGAATAGGAAGATGAACTGAAACAAAACTCCTGTTAATTCCAGCCTACTATTCCATCGGTGCTGGAGTTGATCCTCTAGTAAATCTTAGTGATTTTGGATTTACAAAAAAAAAAGTGATTTGGATGTACAAAAAAAAAAGTGATTTTCTTCTTCATTTGTTTTTTTTTCTTTCTTCCGGTGCTTAATTGCATTTTTTTCCACTTGTAAGCAATGTTCTAAAAATTCCTGCTTTGCATTGTCTAGGCGTTAGGCGGTTGGTCACCGCTCCAATTAATGCCTAGACGTTTGAAAATTAAAAAAGGACGCTTAGACCTGCTGGTTCCCACCTGAACTGTCTAGGCACCTGCCTAGCCCGTCCAAACCCGCCTAGGCACTTGCCTAGATTGCAACTCATTTAGATAGAAAATAGATAACTTTCATATTACATTTTATTTTTTCAATAAATTGTAAAAGACTTGTTAAATACTTAAATGAACATGTTACACACATTATATGCTTGTTATTCTGTTTTCATTATGTTCCAATACTCATAATATATGTCATTCTATTTTGTAGTTTTTTATGAAATTATATACATTTTAAATATAAATAGATACTTATTTACACGAAATGTAATAGATTTACTTAAATCCGCATAATCCATCTAGGCACATAGGTGCTAGGCTCCATCCCGGCGCCCGAATAGCACCTAACGTTTTTTTAGAACCTTGCTTGTAAGTAATGAGTTCAATACCGAAATTATTATAACTAGTCTATCATGCGGCTTAACTCAAATCTCTTCTTTAAACCAGAAGGACAAAACTCAACATTGAAATAGCCTCACATGCATAGCCCATATAAAAATTTACCAGCATTGACCTTATTATTTGCTCCCACACATTTTTCTGGGCACCCAATTTTTTTCTAACGCATTACTTTGACACCCGAAGTAATACCATTTATTTTACTTTTTATGAATTTATATTTCTCTCGACCCATTTTCCTTGTATTATGTACGAAAGCTCTCTTTTCAATTTGTTCAGTTTTTGTGTTCTAAATGCTTCCAAACATTTCTCACGAGAAGTGTAATCTCTCTCTCTCTCACACACAACGGCACAACCCTAGTTGGAATTTGCTTCTTTATTTGATTCATTTCCTTTTAAAAAATGCCAATTTTGATTGCAGTGAATGCCATATCCGCAAAGTTCATCAATGCAGTGAAAAATCCAATTGGACATGTAAACCTTATGAAGATGATTAGTTCTCTTTGCTTTGAGAAAGATGATGAGTTATCTTTGTACTAAGCATGTAACTTTAACGGGTCTGATTTCAGATGTATTATTAAAAGATACATCTTGCATAGTTGCATGATATATACATGTATATGCATATGCTTATAATATTTGGTATTTGATTGTTGGGTCAAGACCTGCTCAAGACCTTTCTGCTAGCATGAGTTAGTAGTTACTGGCAAAAAGGAAGGCTACTTAGTCTTATTACGATCATCATAGAGAGTCTTGGTATCTATACCTTAGTCATGGTTAGTCCATAGAACTTTAACTTTTCGAATGTGTGACAAAGGAAAATGAGGTTTCCCTTGAAGTGAAGATAGACAAAGAGAGCCTATCTTCATATATAGTTTCTGATTTCTTAAGTATGATGAATAAGTTATTTATAGCATTGAAAGCAATCACAATGTGAGGAATTGCGGGGGTGTGACTTAGTTATCTCTGAGAGTTGAGATGTACTTAAGAAGAATGGAAAGTAATCTGCTTCTAGAAAAAGATAATAGATATGCAATTGATATGTTCACTAGATGGTTTAAATTTTCCCTACAGTGTATTATTTAATATATTAAAAGGTTAGAGACATTCTAGAAAATACCTTGAATGCGGGGGAGATTTTCGTTTACCCAAGTGTTGGAAAATTACTTTGTAATTAAGTCCTAATACATGTGTGGAGGACTTAGCGTTGGAAAACAACAACTCTTAAACGAAATTAATTTCCATACATGGATGAGTTTTATGATGGCCATATAGTATAAGTAGTCAACCTAATAGATCCAATTTTTAAAGACTTGATTAGAGAGTAAGTTGTATCATCGAGGGAAATGAGTTAAAACCTGTAATTAAAGCAGTCATAGTGAAAAATATTCAACATAGTAAATGGGAGATTCCAAGATCTAGGCTCAAAAGGGACAACAAAATTATGACAACTTGGAGTAGCATTGCGAAGATATATTCTCCTTCTACTCATGTCCCGTGTCGTGACAGTAACAGTGATGCCTGCCATTGAGATTGAGTTAAGCTTTGCTTTTAATGATTCCTATAGCTTGGAACACTTAGAAACCCAAGTGAGGTAGTGCATGATACTCTTAGGCCCTGTTTGGCAGATCGGATAAAGGATCAGATAGGACTAGTTATACGGACGTGGGTGTTTGGCGTTCACTCGTACTAAATAAGCGCCGGATTAAATTAATCAGTCTGCTTATTTAGCACGGTATACGCCGGACTAATAAAACCAACCAAAAGGCTCAGATTATTAGTCGGCCCTCTCTCTCTCGCCTTCTCTCGGCGTCATCGTCCTCCCCGTCACCTTCTCTCACCATCGCCGTCCTCCCTGTCACCTTCACCATCGTCGTCCTACCCGTCGCTTTCTCTTGCCATCTCTGCTCTCCTAGTCCTCGTCGTCCTCTCCTTGTGACCTTCCTCATCGCCTACTCGCCGTCTTCCCCTGCAACTGGGTCTTGCAAAGAAGCATGGTGCGGCGGAGAGATGATTTCAATTTGGGATTCTTCTGC
>JAOEHR010000109.1:21871744-21884758 GCA_025448175.1 Aronia arbutifolia
GCTTATTCTCACAGCAGCTTTTTTTCAAAGCACAGCAATACCAAACCAGCCCCAAGTCAAATGGTCATTAGCTTCTAAATGTCGACGCTATCTTAGTATTTTCATTGATGGATCTTTTCCTTGGAGTACAGTGGAGATTTGTTTTTTTTTTTTTTTTTCATTTTGTCGTAGGAGAGGGAATATTTGAACAATTGATGGTGCCAGGATAAGTTATGTCTAACACTCAGCTGCAAGGACCGGTAATTAAACTAGTTAAGGTCCCACAAATTCTCTATTGTTGAGGCCCAATTGTCACATATTCGAGAAAACTGACATCCGCCTGTTAAAAGACGAAAATACAAGATAACGGGTTAATGACAAATAATGGGACATTAACAAACAGTAACATTAACAAAGGTGTTAAGTTGGTGCAGTTCAAAAAATACGTTGTGTAATATACAGAAATAAAAATTGCATGACTCATTTTGCAAATGACTCCAAAATCATGTGATGTAATATGGAATTTCTTAAATTTTAGGTAGAAGGACCATGTGCCAACTTCAACAACACCGATACTGTCCTCACTTGGCCACCTGCTCAATCCGTCAGGTGTGAGATTTTAATACAAAGACCTCAATGTTAACTAGAGCGGGGTAATTCTATATAAATTGCTTGTTCTCATTCCCACTGTCCAATGTGGGACAATTGGGATTTCAACGCTCCCTGCCCGTGAGACCCCATTTTTATGGGCCACACGTAGAGTTCCAAAATTGAAGTATAAACAAGTTTTTGGAGAACAGATAAACCTCGCACACCATTCTCAACGATTAAGCTAACAAAGGCGGGAAGTGGAACATCTCCAAAAATGGCAGCCATGGGGGCGGAAGAAAACCCAAAGCAGAAGCAGGAACTTGCAATGGGTAAGGAAGACGATGACGACGAGCATGGCGCCAAGGAGGCAGTGCTCCAAAAGTACTTCCTTCAAGAATGGAAGCTCGTCAAGTCCATCTTAAACGACATCGTCTCAAATGGGCCGGTGTCCGATCCCTCCGCTCCCCACAAGATCCGATCCATTGTAACGCTCACTTCCATCCCTTTTGATATTTTCTGCATTTTGCAAGATTGAATTTTTTGGTAGAACCCATTTGGAATTACTATTATTAGAGCAATAATACCATTTTTCGTTAATTACATTGTGATTGGAGACATTTTTAAGTGAATATGATACGAAATTAGTTTGCTTTTTAAGTTTTTGATCAAGACACCATTTTAGCTTACTGTAAAATGAATTGGTTTTGGTTTTGGATTTGTGGGATGCATCCAAGTTATTGTATTTAGGAGTAGGCTTTTCTGATTGGGCCCGTTTCGATCAATTCAGAGGTGAGCTAGTGATTGCACTGCTCCAAGTTGGTTTCTTAGTTTGTCTTTCGAGGCATTATTCGATTGGTGAAATGTTTTTGTTCTATACTGTAAATTTGCTATTTGTTCCTTATTTGTATGCAGATGGACAAGTATCAAGAACAGGGTCAACTAGTTGAACCTTACCTGGAAAAGCATCGTGACCCCACTCATGTTTATTGTTCGCTATAAAACAGTAGAATTAGGTGTAGCTTCAGATGAAATTCTTGAAGTAATTAAACCTATATGCCTTTTTATTTATTCTCTCATCACCGTTTGTGGATACAAGGCGGTTGTCAGGGTCTTTCCGCATCAAGTTTCGGACTTGGAACTTGCTGTGTCTCTCTTGGAGAAGTGCCATCACACAAATTCAGTGTCATCACTGCGGCAGGAAAGTACAGGACAGATGGAAGCTAAATGTGTGATGCTTTTGTGGCTGTCTATACTCGTGTTGGTTCCGTTTGATATCTCCAATGTTGATACTAGCATTGCAAACAACAGTAATCTTGGAAAACTTGAGCCAGCTCCTCTGGTATTGAGGATAGTAGGGCTCTCCAAAGATTACCTTTCAAATTCAGGCCCTATGCGCCCTATTGCTGCTTTGCTGCTCTCGAAGCTTCTAACACGTCCAGACATGCCAAAGGCCTTTTCCAGGTTTCTTTCATCAAGTACATAGGTCATAAGTGGTGCATACCAACCGCCTACTTTAGCATTGCATGTTTGTGTGATAAAAATTGATTGAAATTCCAGCTGAGAGCAAGCTGTGATTACACCCTCATGGAATTTAACCTTCTAGCCAAGAGAATATGAGTTAATCCTCTCTTGTTTTTGTATCTGCACCACAACAAGTTCTTCCTTTTTTTCGTTTTGGAAACACTTAAAATTTAGTATTGGTTTTATGGTTAATATTTTGAATAGAAGATAGTACGAACACTCAATGTCAAGTAACTTATCTTTCCTTACATGCTCTAAGACCTTGCTGTTTGAACTGTTAGATTTTCACCCAATGGCTTAGAATGGGTGATAAATTTGATACGAAATACCCAACCTTAAGTGCTTGTACATTACACACACATGCTTATGTGCATGTTCTGTCATTATTTCTTTCTTAGCTAGTATGCTGTAATTCTAGACAACTTTTATTGCTGCGTTTGCTTACCTATTTCTTATACATATTCTTCTTCAGCTTTGTTCAATGGACACACGAAGTCCTATCTTCTCCGACAAATGATGTCATCAATCATTTCCGGTTACTTGGAGCCACAGAAGCACTGGCTGCTATTTTCAAGGTCTGCTTTTACTTCTTTGTTGTTCATACGAGATTATGAACCCCAACATAGTTTGCAACTTATTTGAGAAAGGTGAGGGACCAATAACTGTGACCCTATAAAGAAAGTCAATATAAATGAGCAAGTATGATGATATTTGCGAGTATTGCAAGTTGCATACTGCATTTATGCTTTTTAATGGAAAAATAAAGTTACAGGGTAATTCCTACCGATAACTTATTCGGTTAGGTTAGACCAAATTAACACGATGCTCTTGAAAGTTTTTCTTGCTGGAAGTTTTTGCGGTTTATTTCAATAGTTGGGCTGTTTCTCTGCACCATGCACAATGTACATCCAATGGCCTTGTAATCTTGTGGGCTCATTGGGATGTGAGGAGATGCTATTGATATCCCTGGAATACTTTTAACTCGTATGATTTTGTTGATGCCATTTTGTGTAGAGACGGAGTACTTAGGAAGAGGAAGACCTAGGAAGACTTGGACAAAGACTCTAAGAAACTATCTAGGAGATCCTGGGTAATGAATTTGATTCTGGGTTGCATATAATGTCTTATTGGTTGATACTGAGTCAGGAGTCAGAATTTGATTCTGGGTTGCACCAAATTATGGTGCTTCTTGAGTCCAGTTGTCAGGTGTAGAAACTATCTAGGAGATAACCTGGGTAATGAATTTCATTTAAGCTCACAATCTAAAACTATGCTTGATATAATGATAAAGTAGTAACTAGTAAGGATATTATATATTAAAAACTGTTCGACCTACTTGGTTTTAAGATTAAATATGTTCATTCATTTCCACTTTGAGGCGTAAAATATCCTTTTAACTTCTGATACACATCAATTTACATGTTTTCTAATATAAAAACAAAACTGTATATTGTTAAGTTATGGAGATTGTTTTAAACTTTTATGGATGCTACAAATCTACGTACAGCAGAAATCTATTTTTCTAGAAAGGTTGTCATTTATTTTGCTCAGTTTATAATATTTCAGTATCTTATATACTATCTTCAATAGACAGGTTGGTGGGTGGAAACTCTTGCTTGATGTGGTTACTATTGTTTGGGTTGACACCTTATTGTTGATCAAGTCTAGCAATGCCGCTAGGAGCCCATTACTGCACAAGCATCTGATGAAATTAACACAGAGGATTGGGCTTATTTGCCTCCCTCATTGTACACCTTCATGGTGCTATGTGGTTAGAAATACTAAATTTTTTATCCTTTCCTTATTTTGAACTTAGTTTAATAAGTTGTTTCTGTCAATGTTTAAGAAACTTAATTTATTACACTTGTTTTTCATTACAAATGGTATGTATTTCCTGTTGAGTTCCAAATATGTCCCACCTTTTAGTATCTTTCTTTTCAAATTTTTATGCTCCTGTTAAATGATTAGAGTACTTCAGAATTCAAATACCAGATGTGATTCTGCATCTAGAAGCATAAGATTTTTGAATGGGGCACATTAAGCAATTCTTTGCATTTTACAAATGACCAAACAATGGATTACTGACTTTTGTAAAAAAGCCCTGATATGTCTTGGATAATTTCGTTTTTTCTCTGATGGCTCTCTTGCCTGAATCATGTACTGTTGATGCAGGGGAAAACAAGCTCTTTGGGAGAGAATATAACTTTGTCTGCATCTGAAAAAACTGGTCGATGCAATTATGCTTTAGATGATGAGGTTTCCAACTCCGAACCAAGTTCAAGCTGCCAGCAAGATGAAGAAATGGATGTTCCAGAAGTCGTAGAAGAGATTATTGAGATGCTACTTACTGGGTTGAGAGACACGGTATGTTTAAAATCATGAGATTCCATGACAACTTGATTACTTTGAAGTTAGTAGCTCCTGCTGTTAAAGTTTCAATGACAATATGGATCTCTTTTTTTTATTGGTCCCATCTTGGTCATTTACTTGATCTTTCTTTAGAATTTTATCAGTTGGGAACATTACTGGATTTCTGATATAGTAACCTTTGGAGATGCTGTCATTCCTCAATATTCTGCTTATCTGCAGACATTTTGATCTTGCATTTTAACCAAACTGTTTGTTGTGAACTTGAAAAGCCAAGCCATCTGCATAACAGCTTTGAAATGATTCTCCTCGTAAGTGAGTTCGTTCTTAACAATTACTATACAGACGAACCTAAAGGATTATTAGTTATACTTGCAAGATAAAGAAAACTAACTAAAAGTCTGATTTCCAAGATGTGGATGATTTGGCTGAGGCTTTCAATGTTGGAATGAGAAAGAACACTTACAAAAAGTCCCATCAATTAGATGAAATCCTCCTAAATTACCTTGGAAATGGGGAATAATAAGTTGCTGTGGTAAATACTCAGGAACAGTTGTTCTATTTAGTTCACTGGTTTATCCTCTCCACCACCTTTTTCATTGATCCATGAGGTTCAATGCGCAAAATAGTTGGTGGTCCTTGAGGAATGAAATGGTCATCATGTCTCCTGATTTCTTTTGAGATGCGAGTACACTATTTTTTACATGAATTCCAGTAAGCCTTTCTTTCAGCTTCTTCCACAAGTTTTCTGTTTGGGTCGAACTCTTCCAAAAGTTAGTCTCCTATAAAACTAAAAACAAGAGCTTCATTGCATGGATATAGGTTGCACCACAGAGCAACATAAGTTGGTAGTGATTCATCATATTTTTGTATATTTTTATTTTAGTTTATTTGAATATATCTTTCCAAAAGTCATATGGTATG
Organism: Aronia arbutifolia; assembly: GCA_025448175.1. NCBI lineage: Eukaryota > Viridiplantae > Streptophyta > Magnoliopsida > Rosales > Rosaceae > Aronia > Aronia arbutifolia. The sequence goes on from JAOEHR010000109.1 coordinate 21,877,127, forward strand.
TACTTGTTGTTAATAGCGTTTTATGCAGGACACGGTTGTGTGTTGGTCTGCTGCAAAAGGCATAGGCCGCATTACATCATGTCTTACATCTGCCCTTTCAGAGGAGGTCCTGTCATCTGTGTTGGAGCTGTTTTCACCAGGCGAGGTATAGTCTGGTCTCTTTCTTTAGTTTCTTTTGCCATACTTACACCATTCAACTGGTTCAAATGGCCATGCTGAAAAATCTTTCATACTCACATGGATTTCTGTAATCCTTTAAAATATAGCATCTTCATGCCCTTTCATTAATTGTAAGTAATTGTACCAATTTTATTGCTCAAAGGATGTACCGATATTTTGTTTTTTCAGGGTGATGGGTCATGGCATGGTGGTTGCTTAGCACTGGCCGAGTTGGCACGTAAAGGGTTGCTTTTACCTATCAACCTTCCAAAAGTTGTACCCGTTGTTGTGAAGGTTTGGAAAGTTGATATTCTCTTACCACTTATAAATCTAGCTTATGCTAATTGACATTTTTGTTGAACTGTAGCGAAGTGTATGTCATTATGGTTGATCCACTATTGAACATTTTTCATCAATAGTGAAATGATTTTACATTTACTCTAAATTTGAATGCCTTCTTTCTTTTCCTTTATTTTTTTTTTCCATATGTTATACTACGATCTGGGTGTAAGTGACAATGAACATATGCTTCTGGTACATCATGTCATATTTGAACTCTACTTTGGTTTTGTGAGCTTTTATTGAGCTTCAAATTACACCGCAATAGGTTGCTCTAATATGGTGCTGTTTCTCTGTTGTACTTCTACTCTGTTGTATTCTACGTTAGATTAATGATCGATGTTAAAGTTGAATTAAGTTTAAACTATAAATTCTTGGCTTGTAGAGATATAAATTAGCACTGATGAGAGTAAATCTTCTAAATAGGCACTACATTATGATATTCGAAGAGGTCCACATAGTGTTGGATCTCATGTACGGGATGCTGTGGCATATGTTTGTTGGGCTTTTGGCCGTGCATATTATCACATGGATATGAGAAATATACTGAACCAGCTTGCGCCACACCTTCTGACAGTGGCCTACTACAACCGTGAGGTACTAAACTTTTATTATAGTATGATTTGAATCATTATTTTGTACCACATTTGCTTTAGGTTTCTTATTTTCTAGTTTTATGATGCTTAGGTTAATTGTAGAAGAGCAGCCGCTGCGGCTTTTCAAGAGAATGTTGGAAGACAGGGTAGTTACCCTCATGGAATTGACATAGTGAACACTGCGGACTATTTTTCACTTTCTTCACGAATAAACTCTTATGCTCATGTTGCTGTCTCTATTGCTCAATATGAGGGTTATCTTTATCCATTTGTGGATGAGCTGCTGTATAACAAAATTTGTCACTGGGTAGGCTCCAACTAGAATTCTTTTGATGCTTATATCAACTGCCTATAGTTTTTGAAGTTACTTTAAGCTTATATTCTCTACAATCTTAGCTGCTAAAGTTTTTAAATTCCGTACAGACTGCTTTTATCTATCAGTGTGGATCTTATGCTTTACACAATGTCATCAGGATAAAGGATTGAGAGAACTTGCGGCTGAGGCTCTTTCTGCCCTTGTTAAATATGATCCTGAATATCTTGCAAACTATGCTGTGGAGAAAATAATTCCTTGCACTCTCTCATCTGATTTGTGCATGCGCCATGGAGCAACACTGGCAGCTGGGGAACTTGTTTTAGCACTGCACAAGTGTGGTTATGCTCTTTCTGCAGGTTGGTGTTCTAACCTCTAAGAAATACGAGTAGAAGATTACAGTGAGTAAGATAAAACTTGATCTTTGGGTCTACCTTAGATTAAAGTGTTTTCTTATCTAGTTAGATTTCCAAGCAGAAGGTTTCAGATTCAGAAACATTTCAGACGTACAGTTTCTGGATCAAATGTGAACTGAGTAACTTTCTTAGAAATTGACTCGTATGTATGTTTATATATTTTCCGGTAGGTATCAGGATAAGGAAGTAGTACTGTTCACCAAAGTGAACAGAAAAAGTAGGTGCAGTGGGATAAGAGAGAGACAAATTATAGGAGTGAAAACATAGAGAAGTGTTTTCAAATGTTCTTTTTCACTGTTTTTTTTTTTAATGTTAAAATAGGTTCCAAAAGACGCTAGGCACTAGTCGGGCGGCGGGCTGAAGCCTAGCGCCTAGGCGGCTAGACGGGGTCTAGGCGGGCGCCTAGGCGGACTAGGCAGATTCAAGTAAATCCATTATATTTCGTGTAAATAAATGTCTGTTTATACTTAAAATATATATAATTTCATCATCAACTACAAAATAGAGTGACATATATATATATATTATGAAGTATTGGAACATAATGAAAACGTGGGGAGCACACATATAACGTGTGATTATTTAAGTATTCAACAAGTCTCTTACAATTTATTGAAAAAAAAAATGCAAAATGAAGGTTATCTATTTTCTGTCTAAGTGAGTTGCAACCTAGGTGGGTGCCTATGCGGGTCTGGGCGGGCTAGGTGGGTGCCTAAGCGGTCTAGGCGGGCACCTCAACAGGTCTAGGTGCCATTTCTTAATTTTCAAACACCTAGACATTAATCAGGGAGGTGGCCAGCCGCCTAGCGCCTAGGCTGGGTCTAGGCAAGCCTAGGCAGTGCTAGGCGAGGATTTTTAGAACAGTGGTTAAAAACAGTGAGTTTTTTTGAGGCACTACTGAAACTTGAAAGACATGATTGCTTAGAAACAAAATGGTTTGATAGAACTAGATCACAGAAAACAAAGTCCTTGCTTACCAGTTTAGATGTTGTACCAAAAGCCCTAATCCATGAGGAGGAAGTTATAAAATGACATGTCTAGGAGCCAACTCATCTGAGGTCATTGACAGCATACGTTCCTAATGTCTCCTTTTCAGATGGTTTTCAAATTTCAAGTAAAATAGATATTTTTTCTTTCCAATTCAAGCAAAGCAGTTGTACCGGGTTTGTTTTCTACTTTTCTTTTCCTATCCATGCTTTTTTTTGTTGGGGGCAGTTGCTGCGGTGTGTTGTAAGATTGGTAGTTTTTTTGCATTAGCCATTACTGTTTTGTTAAACTTGGTGTTTACAGATAAGCAAAAACGTGTTGCTGGTCTTGTGCCTGCTATTGAGAAAGCACGCCTTTATCGTGGAAAAGGCGGAGAAATAATGCGTGCAGCTGTTTCCCGCTTCATTGAATGTGTATCTATATCATCTGTGTCACTGCCCGAAAAGATAAAAAGGTAGTCTGCTTGATAGTCTTAATGAGAATTTGAGACACCCTAATTCGCAAATTCAGGTGGTTACCTCTTAGCTTTAAGTCTTCTAGCTAATTTCTTTTTTATTTTTTTATTTTTTTCTGGTATCTAAATTGCAACTCAAGTTTTTTACTAATATATGCAGGATGCTGCAGCTGAAGCTCTGAAGCATTTTTTGCAAACATATCTGGTTGCTTCATCTGTTGGAGGTACTACTGGTGATATAACATCAAAGTACCTCGAACTCTTAAGTGACCCAAATGTGGCTATAAGAAGAGGGTCAGCACTAGCGCTAGGTGTTTTGCCTTGTGAACTTTTCGCCCATAGGTGGAAGGATGTGCTTCTGAAGCTTTGCAACTCTTGTTTAATTGAGGTGCAAAAGGAGTTTTGGATCTTCATTTCCTTTCTCCTTTTTTGTGGAAGAATATCAGATGATGGTCTCCTAATTATATTTCTCATGTGTAGGATAATCCTGATGATAGAGATGCTGAAGCACGAGTAAATGCTGTCAAAGGACTTGTGTCAGTGTGTGAAGCATTAGCTCGGGAAAAAGAACAATCTGGTATTGATGCTGTGGAGGGTGACATGTCCTTGTTTCTTCTCATCAAAGATGAAATAATGATGACTTTATTAAAAGCTCTTGATGACTATTCTGTTGATAACCGAGGCGATGTGGGTTCTTGGGTGCGTGAGGCTGCTATGAATGGCCTTGAGAGATGTACATATCCTATGTAAGAGTGATTCTGTTGGTCTCACTGGAAGATCAGGTCGAGTCGATTCTGCACTGGAGTTGCAGAACAGTGATGACAATAACCAGCTGCATTTATTGTATGATGCCAATCTTGCTACCAATATAGTTGCTGGCATTAGTAAGCAAGCTGTAGAGAAAATGGACAAACTGAGAGAAGCAGCTGCAAAGGTTCTCCGGAGGCTTTTGTACAACGAGATGGCCTATGTCCCACATATACCGCACAGGAAAAAATTGGAGGAAATTGTTCCTAATAAAGCTGATTTAAAGTGGGGGGTAAGCATACACATGCCACTTCTATAGTACTAATACTATTGATGAGTAAATGAAGTTCTTTGACGTAAGCCCTATCCTGTACTTGCTTGTAGGTGCCAACTTTTTCATATCCTCGTTTTGTACAACTGCTTCAATTTGGCTGTTTTAGCAGATCAGTGCTATCTGGGCTAGTCATCTCTATTGGTGGGTTGCAAGATTCTTTGAGAAGGGCATCACTCACAGCATTGATAAAGTATCTTCAAGTTGTAGAAAGTGAAGACCAGAATGCAAGGTCCATAGAGTATATACTATCTACTGACATGCTTTGGGTTCTCCAACAGTATCGGAGATGCGACAGAGTCATTGTTCCTGCATTGAAGGTATTGTCAAATACTACCTTATTCTAAGAAGTGAGAAATATGAATCTCTTTGTTTTACGGAAATTATGATGGAATTAGAGGTTTTAGAGAGCAGAGTTAAATAATTAGTTAGCTTCTTGTTTATTCTTACCTGAGACCTTGGCTGGCTTCAGAGAGATGATACCATAACCATGTGTTAATGTTGTTTCCTTTGGCTATTCATAAGTCCATAACCTATTTATTGCAATATTCATCATCCTCCCTTGGTCAAGTTTCTTGACTTCAATGAAATCTCTTTGGTATTGCAGACCATCGAGATTCTTTTTAGCAAACAGATATTTCTAAGTATGGAGGTTAGTCCTTTATCGTCTTTGAACTTTTCAATATTAAGTGCATGTTTTCCGTTTCATATAGTGGTTTGCAGTCAGTCTTGTGATTATATATGACATGAGGACAATTCTGATTTATTTGGATCTCAATCTCAATTTACAGGCTCATACACTTGTTTTTTGTGCCGGTGTTTTGGACTCTCTGGAAGTTGAATTAAAAGGGTCAAGGGACTTCTCCAAGCTATATGCAGGCATTGCAATCCTTGGATATATTGCTTCACTTTCGGAATCCATCAACACTCGGGCCTTCTCTCATCTTCTCAGTTTTCTTGGCCATCGCTACCCTAAGGTATGTGGTTCCCATGAAGTTTAAGTATTTATGGATCAAAACCTTAATCGTAATTGCATCGTCCTCTCTTAACCGATTGTACCACTAGCGGGTAGGGGGTCCAGTTGCAATTGTATGTTTACTATAAGTTTTTTTCTTCTTTCCTCTACCCAGATACGGAAAGCTTCTGCTGAACAAGTTTACCTTGTCCTCTTGCAAAATGGGGGTCTTGTGGTTGAGGACAAGATGGAGAAAGCGCTTGAAATTATTTTGGAAACCTGCTGGGAAGGTGACATGGAAGCAGCAAAAGTCCAAAGGTTGGAGTTGTATGATATTGTTGGTCTTGACACAGATATACTTCGAAAGGCTAGTAGTCGAGTATCAAATAAGGATGGTAACAGAAAGCCAACAACTACAGATGAAAATGCATCATATTCCTCGTTAGTTGAGTCATCTGGGTTCTAAATGTGTACACTAATCCCGCGTTTCTTCTGCTGGCTAAACACGACAGCCCTTTCCTATTGTTGTTTGTAGTTTCGTTCTTCAAGTGTGCTTTGAGGTGCTTGCTGATATTTTGTTTGGAAAATCTCCACGGATCTTAAACATGGATTCAGTGAGAGCGCTTTTTTGTAGCTTTACGTTACGAGTCTTTAGCACGTTATTTGTAAACAACTGAGTTCAAATTCTTTGGCTCGTTTCTACTTTGAGGGCCAAATATAGCAAGCCCGATAGAATTTGATGATTCCATGTAGCCCTTCGTTAGAGATGGAATTAAAGCAAAAAAGGCTAAAATGGGCCATTAGCCATTCATTGGAGATGGCCTAAGCCTTCAAAGAAAGCTATAGACTCTGTACTTTAGTATGATAAGTCAAATTTTCACTTTGTGGAATTCACATCGTTAATTTAGTCTTATTTTTCCTGCTTCTGTATGTTGTGCGTCTTTCTTGAGTCTGCAAACTCTTTGTGGAAAGCTTTCCTAAATTTTCCTTGTTCCGTAACTATTTTACCCAATATAACTGGCAATGGCATTAGTGATGGTGAGTTCGATGCTTAATTATAATCGCCAGACAGTGTATAGCTGAGCCTTGTTAATTTGTTTCCTACGTTATACAACGGAGGGAAAATCAGAGAATTGAGAAGTATAAGTACAGTTTGTCCCCATCAAATTTTTTTCTTTCTTTCATCCTTGATGGACATCTACTTGTATGCTTACAATGATAAAGAAATTAGGAATTTAACCCACAAATTATAGTTTACAAACTAATTATAATAATAAGAGCATATGTTAAGTCATTAAAATGATAATTGGTTTAATGCCTAAAAAGGTTAATCCTTACATCTTTTTCTTTTTAAATTGCTAAATACGACATGTTTCCAAAATGGGTAATGTTAGGTAGACTAATTTTTTTTTACCAAATTTGCAAACGAAATAATATGTCACTAATAGAAAATAAGCACGTTAATCAATACTTATGGACTTTTAGGCATGCGCTTTAAAAAAAAGATATGTCACTGAATAAGTATGGTCGTGCATCAGGGCAACTTGTTAATGCAACTAAGAGTACTTTTTATCTCAGCTCCTCATCTGTTCATCGTAGAGTGCATGTATCGAGACACCTTGGCTTTCGTTTGGGTGTTGTTCCTTTCACTTATATTGGGGTACCCATTTTTTGTGGTAAGCCAAGGAGAATTCACTTTCAAGCTTTGGTTGACAAGGCTAAAACCCGCCTCTCAGGTTGGAAAGGAAAACTTCTCTCAATGGCTGGACAACTTCAATTAGTGCAGTTTGTTTATCAAAGCTTGTTCCTCCATAGTTTCTCAGTTTATCAATTGCCATCTTGCCTTTTAAAACATCTTTCTGCTTGCGCAAGGAATTTTATTTGGTCAGGGGATTTAGCTTCCCGGAAGTTGGTAACTATTGATTGGAGTATGGTGTGTGGACCTAAAAATGAAGGTGTGCTTGGTCTTCGTGATTTAGCTTCCTTGAACTTGGCTGCTTTGCTTAGTTTCGAATGGGATGCTTTGCAATCCTCTTCTATGTGGGGTTCTTTCGCTCATCAGCGTTTTCCCCTTTTGCCTTGCAAAAAACAGAATATCTATTTACGGTCTTCTGTGTGGCATGGTCTGAAGCGTGCTCTACCTATTCTGAATAATAATAGTCATTGGATTATTGGTGATGGGAAGTCCGCTTCCTTTTGGCTTGACAAATGGTTGGATGAATCTATTATTAGCCCTTGTTTATCTTCGGTCATTTCACCTAAGGTTCTTCCTCGGGTTTCAGATGTTATTAAAGCAAAAAATTGGTCTTTCCCAGATTATTTTATAAATTTATTC
>JAOEHR010000109.1:22324657-22335197 GCA_025448175.1 Aronia arbutifolia
ATATAATTGTCAGTACTCATTCTCTTTTTCAGCTCACGGTCTTTATCTTTGCTGTCTTTTGCCATGTCCAGTGCTATTGGGATCTATAAAATTAGTGCAAAGTGAGAACATTTATTGGTCTTGGTAGACTAATGGAAAAAAAAAATTCATAATAAGACAGACCTTGCTAGCAAGCAGAAAAGGAGGCCACTGGATGAGGTCTGCTAAATCTGGGTCAGCCCCATATGGGACGAGCAACAAGTTCATTTCCCTGCAAAACAAAAACAAGTACTCTAACTTCAACTGTTTTATCCAAAGCGTAAAACACTGGAAATCAACATTCATTCCAAACTAAAGAACGCAGTTCCTTGCATGTTTACCTATCACTTAGCAGATCCTCTTCTCTGAAACTGCTTATTATTTCGTTCCACATCTGTGCAAACTTTGCTGCTTCCTTCTCTTTACTAGATGGGGTCTGAAACAAGCAGCCAAGATACAATGACTCAAATGTTCTTTCAGAGCTTAACAGAGAAAGGTACCAATTTCTGTATTGAAGGCAGAACACTGATCAAACCTTATCAAACTTGCGAGAGAACGTGGCTTTTAGTATTCCCTTCTTTTTGGTCTGCTCAATCCTTTCCACTGGAATCAAAAAATTATTAAAAGCACCTGGCAGTGATTCAAATCGAGATCGCAACATTCCCAGTGTTCGAATCTGAAAGAAAGAAATATCTGGTAAGGTTTTTCAAGTTCCAAAAACCTACAATTAGTGCAAGAAAATACACATGAAGCAGATGACCATATTGTACTTCTTAGTCTAGAATTTCTAGACAATAACTTCATGGTAAATTCAATGTAGCAAATAAATTGTAAGAGGAAGAAACTCTTTCATGCTTTTAAACATGTTCCAGAGAAGGAACACAAGTTTTCTTTCGGAAAAGGGGATTGCTCATGGAGCCCACTCTGCTTTGTAGTTCAATAATCTGAATCATCTACTGTAGATCTATAAATACAGATATATAGGTATATGCAGGGGACTACAACAATAAAAGAGCCAGTCTTCAATTGAAAAAAAAATAAAAATCTGAAGATTTGACTTGTAGTCACAATAAGAAAAAGAGAAAAAAGAACTACCATGTACGAGAAATTCTATTGAAAACACTGCTGGTATTGACTAACTGAGGATCACACTCCCTATTTTGCAGAAAGCCAAGTTTTCTCGCTGTCAAACGGCAAGAACCTCAGTGTCTATTAATATATCTCCAATTTTTGTCCTAAGAAATCATATTGGGAAAAGTTAAAAGTTAAAATAAACCCCAATGGACGCGTTGAGAGTCCATTGTAGATTCACCATGACTCGATAGCAAGTCATTCTAACAATCCAGGTTCCTTTTACTTTTCAAATAAAATCCCCCAAAGTGGTAAATAAAGATGGTTGGGGAATGGAAGACTGGACTTATTGAGATTCATCGATTCAATATAGAAACTAACACAAGGAATATGATTTATAGAGAAAATAAAACTCCACAAACCTCTCCAAGACGGCGAAATGCACCATATATACCCCCGAATATTGTTGAAAATATGGCATACCAAATTTGAGTATCCATAAAGTATACCTACAGAGAAAATTAAAATAACTTCTTGTTTAGTAAAATGAACACAACTAAGTGGATGATAGACACTGATGTAAAAATGCGATAAAGATTAACATACAAGAACAATGGGAGCCCATAGCGCAATCACCACACCAATGTTATTCTTAGCTGAAAAGGTTCAAATAATGACATCATAAACCATCTGAATAATACAAGGAAGTTTATTCGACTCGTGCATTTACCTTGAGGGAAGAACTCATGCCATTGGTAGGTCCTTATGTGAACCTTCATGATATCTTTAGTTGGTTTTACAAGAGGCCTAATCTGTAACAAAGAAAAATAAATGACATTATTCAGTCAAATTTGCACCAATTTTTTTTTTCTCAGGGGAAACAAATTTATTAACAGATAATAAAATACAAAAACTCAAAAGGAGTTGACCATGAACCAAAATATACAACTTATCACACAAGAAAGACATCTACAAAAGCCTCAACCAAGATTATCCTATAGCTGCCTTCAGATCTAGCCAAATAGTGGAAGAGAATGATCCCTGAATTATGATGAAACGGTTTCCCAAAGTGAAAACAGAAGCCTCACCCTCTCCCAAAGCTCTTCCACCCCCACCATCTCCTCCTTATAACTGTTAAAATTCCTCATGTTCCTGTCCATCCAAATCATCCACAAGATAGTAATCCCGCATAAACCCCGTAAAACTCCAGCCTTCTTTCCTCTCTAACAAAAACGGTAAGTCTTTCACTAAGCAAGGAATGGCACCCATTTGATATCATTACCCAACACACTTTAACATCCCTGAATAATAAATGCCACAAACAGAGAGCTACTGGACAATGAACAAAAAAAAGATGTTCTAATATACTACACGAACTACGACATAGACAACAATTAAGTCTCCTTTTTTTAAGCAACTCACATGTATTAACTCTTCTTTGAGTATGGGCAAGGTACACCATGGATACTCCATCATCACCATCACCACCCCAATTAACACTACTCATCACCACTCATCATCATTGACACATAACTAACAACTAACGGGTACCCATGTAGGCCAAACGGGCACCCCAACCAAATCGCACAATACTTGTGAGCCACTAGCCATCCCAAAATCTTCACCTCAGTAGGAACCTTTACTTCCCAAATCTCCCTAGCTGGATTAAAGCCTGGTAGATGAAAAGTATCAACTAAAAATCTGAACAATGACATGCAGGAGGACTTGCGTGAGGATTCCAGCCACCAACACCTCAAATCCTCTCTGACTACATACAAACGAACTTTCTACAATGGTAGGCAAGGCTGATAATTGGTCTACCTCAACTTCATTTAAATTCCTCTGAATCCAAAATCCTAACTCCCCGAAGAAAAAGAAATAAATACAAGCCTGGCACTGGCTATACTATGAAATCTGGATAACCTTAAAACCCGCGGAAAAGTGACTTCAAAGGCTGTTCTCCCAGCAACAAATGCTCCCAGAATCTAACACTTTCCTCTTGCCCACCACCAATCTAACATTTGTCTTCATCTTTTACACAACACTACGACAAGAATACTGAAGCATTTCAAACAGGCTGCTATTTTTCAAAAGTAGTAGATAAAACTCAAATTAGACAAATGATTACATATAATAAAATCTGTGGCAACATGATAAGTGTGACAACGTCATAAGTTTATTATGCATTTTTCTAGTTCATCAGTATTCTGATACCCAAATAGACTTTAAATCCTTCCCTCAAGAATTATGGTGAAGGTTGAGGAGGTGATTTATGGTTAAGGGACAGAAAAAAAAGTTACATTTGTGCCCCCTCGATTACCTAAATAAACAAATAAGTCATTAATTATTTGTAAAGAATCAATTTTATGTCACCAGAGTAAAAATTAAATATACATAGACATAAGGTATGCAAAACATGAGGGAGAAAATGTATACAAACATTTATCACAAACTTCTTTAAAGCGGCATACAGATGCTTGTGAAAGTTGAAGATGGACTAAAATAATACCTCTATGTAGTAACTGAAGGCTAATTTCGACACAAGCAGGAGAACCCAAAAAAGGGTATACCTATAAACAAAAGCAGTCAGTAACAATGAGAGATAAATATCTAGCCCAAGCCGTCCAATAGAAAGAAAAGATAAATCAACATCCGTATGCTTAGTTGCTTACTTGAAAAGAGAAACTGAGCTTTCATGCATTCCCCTTCCAACATAAAGCCGAGTCTGCAAGATATCAAATGATGTATTAGACCGAGGCAATATGCTGAAGAAGCAATAAGAGAACAAAAACTAAATGGGCTGGGAAATGATCGATTGAGGCATCATATCCAGAAGCAAGTGGTTATTGCTTCAGTCCCCACAAAGTGATTTATAGAAATTTTCTTACAAGGTCCATCTCATACCTGAGACCACCACATCATGAGCATCACCAGCTTTATGTTTGACCTTTCAAGAAACCGGCGAATGAATGGGAACATAAACAACAATCCAGAGAGCATGTTTGGAGATAAGTAGATGACAACAGCCAAAATGAACAAGGAATTTGAACTTGGACCATTGCCAAACCAGCTTTTGATGGTCCGTGCAAATCCAGGAGGATCTTTCCAACTATAGGCGTAAGTCACTGGTAAAACAATGACCCATGCTGCAGCTGAAACAGCCTTCAAGACATATCTTAGCTTGACAAAGAATGACATGCTTTTCCTAGCTTTCCAGCTCAAAATTAAATCAAGAACAGCTGTAAAAGAAAATGAAAAGATGAAAGAACGGTTAATTACAAAATTTAGAAGGTCCTTGAACGAGTCTTGTGCAACTCCAAATTCCAAAATCAAGTCTTGCATGGTGTCTTATTTGTTCTTTTTCTTTGCTTTTGTGGTTTTCCTGCTGGACTAAGTCACATAGTTCTTCCATCTTGGATTTTGCATGTGTAAGTTATTTTATGTTATTGCTTTAAATTATTTGGATGTGAATTGTTTGATAAACTAAATAAAAATAATAAACCAACAATAGCAATAGTAAGTCACATGATTTTATTTACCATGTGCAAGCTTCAATATGGCAGCAGTTACGAAGATACTCAGCACTTTCTTAAATACATCACCCTCAAACATGGAACCTAAGTCCCCCGACCCATTCCAAGCAACAATGATCATTGCCTGAAGAAAATTATTATTTTTCACGTAAGTCCTAAGATTAAATAGACATAAACATAGGAGAGAAAATAAGTGATAGAAAAATAAAAATTACCTGTAAACTCAGTATATAAAAGCTCCACATCCTATCAAAACTTCTGAAAATGTGCCAAAATGAGCGTATTTCAACAAAGTTGACTTTGCCAATCCATCGATCCCCAGTGTATGGTTTCTTTCTCTGAAATCATAAATTTCCAAAATAAAGAAAAACATTTAAACCAATGAGTACGCTGAGAAAGAAAATAGATTTAGTAATTTTAAAGAAAACTTTTTTTGACCTGATTAATCTGATTCCCGCTTAAAACATTTACAAAGTTGGAAGCTTTTAAGTTTTCCTATAGAGACTAACTAAATTTTAAAATATTATTATAACAGATACCTATGGTTAAATTGCTACAGTTCACAACTGAGTTTTCCCTGGTTTCAGTAGTGATCTACTGAAATCATGGATGAACAACAACGAGAGAATGAAAAAGAATATTTTATATCCACAACCACAATTACAGCTTACCTCATCTTTGTCAACTTGAATATCGTCGATAGGCTGGCAAAAGAAATCAGCATCTGCACGCATAGGCCAGCCAAGCTTAAAACAGTCAACTGACCTACAATTTCATACCAAAATGTTTTAGTAATGTACAGTCTTTCATTGGACAAAGCAACATAAACAACGAAAAGCATGTACCAAAAATATTCATTCAGGTCGTCGTAATTTCTCCATTGGGAATGCTTTGATTTTCCCCCTTTGCTCCTTTTAGCCTCCTGTAAAGAACAAGCAAAAAATTTAGCGAGCTATGACTCAATAAGATGTCAAAAGGGCAGCAAGAAATTCTAGTGAATCAAATAAAGGTAGCAGAAGCAACACCTTTGCTATTGTATCATATATTGGAGTGACTACTTTCGACAAAAAGGCCTCATCCTCTCCACCATAGGCTGGCTTTATGTGCTCACCTGTCATTGGACTAACACTCCCAGCTAGCATTCCATACAATTCAAATGCCATCTGCAAAGTGTAAAGTACAACTGCTAAATATAACATAGGCTTTATCCCCAGTATTAGGGCTTGGTTAAGGAATGATAATGATTACATGGTAAGAATAATTTAACTTATGCAATATATATAACTACAAAACATGAAATTGTCAAATGTTTCCTGTAAAATAACTTTGAACCTGAAAATTTATCATTTTAAACTCATTAGTATATAATAACCTTGTGATTTCTTATGAAATTGTAACAGAAACACTGAGCAGATAAGATAAAGTTTAAGAACTTATTGTAACTTACTAACTTGCCTCTCTAATTACATATATCGTAAAAATGGCATAATTCACTGACCTACAGACAGATTACATAGCTTCAAGAGGTTTATCACCCTTCCAATTGAAAAAGAATTATACTTTGTAAGAAATACAATGCTACAAGACGTGTAAAGTATAAGCTTTTTAAATTGCATTGCAGGAATATAAAGCAAGGTAACTAAGACATCTTAAAGCGTACATGATGATAAATATAGCAAAGGCATTCTGGCATGAATCTCAAATTTGCAGCTTCTCCCCATATAAGAAGATATAAACCCATGTATAGCAACTTTCGTTGCTGTACTTCCTGCTGAATAGTTGGCAACCTGCCAGTTAAAAGCAGTGTTTGTATGTTAATAGAATAGAACAAAAGGAAAGAAGAACATCACAATATTGCATTGAATTACTATAAGCACTGAGTAAACAAAGCAAGTTTAATGCCGCTTATAGAAGACTATCACTAATCCACTTAACATCTAAGAACAGATCGGTATTATACTAAATTAGTAAATTACTATGTTTTAAATAGGATTCCTCACCACAGGCTACTTTTCCGATCCAGGTATTTACACCACTTTTTGTAATTTTTGAAAAGCTTCTTCATCACATCCGTTAAAGCTCGATCATCCAACTATAAAGAAAAAGATTTGGCATATAAAGTAAGGTAAGAAGGGATGGAAACAAGTTCAGAAAATGGAAATATAAAGCAACTGAGAAGGGTAAAGACCTTGGGCTGTTGATCAGGCTTGGGCAATTGCCGTATGTGGACATTAGCAACCAGCAGAATCAAGTGTTCCCTTTGATTTGCCACATTATCTTTCTGCACATTAATGAGCAGAGCATAGCTGCTGATGAAAGACGAAAAACTCAGTAATTTATGACATTCAGTTTGGTTAGTCACGCACCTGAAAACCAAACATGGCCTGAAGCCAGTCTAGAATATCTTCATCTACTTTCTTCTTGTGGCCCTGCGGCCATGGAAGACCCCTGGTGTTCCGGAGTGCAGAAACAGTAGCATGAATCTGTCAACAAGAGGCAATGTTTTACCTGTAGTCTAATGAAATAAAAAAATAAATAAATAAAAAAAAATTGCACTACATGAACAGGTTGAAACCTCGGGATCTCTCATGATCGCCTGATTTTGACTATCAGGATCAAGAGGAAGGATATTGTAAGGTACATATATCTGCTGTTTTTCTTCAACCTCGGTATGAGCTTCCAAAATCTACATTACCAAAAATACAGATATTCTTACAATGAAGGAAACAAATAAAAAAGATTAGAATTGCACAAAATTTGCTGGTCAAAAAAGTATATTTCACCTCCTCAGCTACTTCAACAGCCTCCGTCTGATTGACAGCCTTCAAAACCTCAAATAAAACAGCAGCAGTTTGGTATGCTTTTGTAAGTTGTGCCCTATACAAGGAAAAAGAAGCTTAAGAACCTAAAGTAAAACAAGTAACAACTCTTCAATCAAACAAAGAACAATTCTTTACTCCTAGAGACAGACCGATCTGCTTTATCAGCAGCATTCTGCAAAGCTTGAATGTATTTTTTGTAGTAATCTCTATAAAAACTCTGCATTTCCCGAGCATCACTCTTTGCCCTTCCTGCCAGTGTTGTTTCATTTTCCTGAAAAGAATGAAATGACAAGAGTAATATCTCTGCTCAATTCCGAATATGAAATAGCTATCCTTGGAAAAAATTAGAAAATGGATATTTTCCAAGAAACTATTAACTTCTTTCAGAAGAAACCTACTTATTCCTTAACATGTCCGATGTGGACTTTGAACTTCCAGTCCTCATATTATTTTTCAATTTCTTTTTTTAGAATAATCTACCGTTTATGATTTATACGTCATTTCTTCTTCTTTTTTAAACTCTACTTACTTATTTACGAATCATTTCTATCTTTATGCCTATTTGTTTATTGCTAGTGCTATTGGATGATCATTATGTGTCTGAAAACACGAAGTTGTTGGAAATACCAAGGGAAATTAAAGCTTACCCTTTCTAGACGCTGAAGAAGTGCAGTTTTAAACTGGCGAACACCACGTCCACTAGATGTGGGATCTAGTCTGTGAGCTTTCTCAAAGGCATAGAACCGACCTAATTCCAACATAGACGTTAGCATGGATTGGATTCCTATACATATAATAAAGTACATAAAAAAATCCATTGAATTTATCGAAAGATCGTCCAATCATGAAATTTTTGGAAACATAACCTGTCTTGTTAAGTACAATAAGGGGTAAATAGCAAAAACAGACTGAGAGTTCACGAGTGAGAAAAACAAGAGATGTATATAAGACAGTGTCAATTTAGACTACTAATTAGGTGGATCGTGATTTAAATGTGTAGTTCAAATTGACACTTTGGCCACATAATATGTCATATATCGAGCAAGATAACATTACCCCAAACACACACATAGATAATAGAATACAAGCGTACAATGTGAGGAAACAAGTGCAACTCACATAGATAGGCAACTCTTGGATTCCTGGACTCAACTTCGTTTGCAACACGGAGAATAGGAGCAATCTCGAAGAGGGAAGAAGGCACCACCTCACTATCCAGCATGGTCTCTCCAAAGCTCCCAGCAGTCTGGGTGCGCAGAATCCGCCTCGGCGGCTGGCCGTCAAACCCTCCTCTTCTATACGCCATCTGTAGACTTTAAGCCCGAAGACCAATCAAACTAAGTTGTGTACCTGTTGATACCAATGACATATGCATATATCAGGAGAAGAGGGAAGTCCCATAATTCCGTAATCGCAAAACGATCGGTGTGACTGAACCAAAATCCCAACTGGGATGCCAAGTAAATATGGGGTCACGCAAGCAGAGAAATTTGGTCTTAAAAATTTCAAAAATCGCAATCAATGAAAACCACGAAGTAGGCTCAACCGAGTCTAATTCTAATCGAACAGTTTATGTTTTGAGTAAAGTTCCCTACTTTCCATTAACAAAACCTCTAAACCCTCAAAAGAAAGTATTGAACATATATTCCAAGTCGTGTATTTACTCTTTAGCAGCAGCAAAACAGAATGAAATCGAAATACAAAAGATGGGAAATGAAACCAACCACCTTGCCCTTCCCCTTGCACAGTTGCACTTGCACTTGCCCTTGCCCTTGCGGGAGATAAGGAAAGCTTACTAGACCAAAACAAGAAAACATGCAAAGTAGAAAGATTTGATTTGATTTATTTACCTTTGTTCCAATTTCTACTTGTAGTTGAAAGCAACTGAGATTGTCTGGGCAGCCACAGAGACACTCAGCATATGATATGATGGTGAGGGAGGAGCAAGTGTGTAACTTCTGGCAAGTTTCAGGAGGAAGGGGAAAGCAGAGCGAACAAGCAAGACGAAGAAAGAAAAGCGCTTTTATTTTCAAGCAAGTAAAAATAAACACATGCACTCTCTCTCCTCTCACACACTTGAGAGAGAGACTGACACTGACACTTTAGAGAGAGACTGGCATGGGTAATGGGTGCCAACCGAAGAAAGCGCCAGCTACTAGGCCTACGAAATCTCTCCGCCGGGTCCCACATCTACTAAACAAATGGGGCACGTCATCACTTTAATTTCTCTCCCTCGCCTCTCTCCTCTCTCCTCTCTGCGATCTGGAATAATGGGAAAGAGATCCGGGTCTCTTACACCTCACCGGATCAAGTAATCCGGAACTTTGAATTTTCATTCAAGGTCTACTTATTTTGATTCTTAAAAGTTATAATAAATTTTTGTCATTAGATGAAAATTTAAAAGTTCGAATCACTTAATTCGATGATCTTAGTAAAAGAGGGAAGATCTCTTTCTGATATAATGGATACTATTGGTAGTTGGTGTGGGGGCCTGTTGGAGAAAAATATAGGGCACTTGTAGAATCTGACATGGAAAATCCCTTTTTTTTTTGTTCTTTTGAAAGGGAGGCGCGTGGTGGGGTGAGGTCGGCCGTCCTATGTTTTTTATTTTACGACTTTGCCGTTCAGTTACATTCTCCCCTCCTCCCCCACTTCCCAATCGAATTGTTTATTTCTCCTTTTCGTCAGACACATACAGACCAAAACCCGTCTCAAATTTTGTGAATTCTGTCATATTTTATAGTTTGGGCCCATATATTATCAGTAGTGCTATCTACAGATCTATTTTTTAATTTTCTCACACTTTTCTTAATTTTTGGTTATCAGATCTAATAAATTGAAGAAAATCAATCGTCAAAAATTAACAAGGGTGCATGAAAAGTAAAAATGAATGTATGAATAGCATTTTCCTATATGATTACTCATTTATATGACATTATACTATTATACTATTATACTATCATAGATGAGACATTATACAAGCCAAACGGTTTGTAAGAGTCATTCTTCCTTATATACAAATATATCATAATTCGAACCGTTTGTTCTATTTATCATCCTGTAAAAAAGAGTCATTCTTAACTCTCTATCTCCCTA
>JAOEHR010000135.1:3298-14976 GCA_025448175.1 Aronia arbutifolia
GAATTAAAGTTGAGGGACCAATGGTAATGAATTTTTAGTTGAGGGACCATAGCTGCACGTTTTGATAAGTTGAGGGATCAATGGTAATGAATTTTTAGTTGAAGGACCATTGCTCCAATTGAGTTAAAGTTAAGAGACCATAGCTATAATTTACTCATATTTTGAGACCATTTTTAAATTAGCGGCCTTGAATAATAGAAAAGCAAATTTTGTGAGAAAAAAAATAGAAAAGCAAAATGTAAATCGGGCCACTAAGAAAATGAGGGTAAGGCCCAAAGGCCGAACGTCCAAAATAAGCAGCGAATTTGGAAGTCGAGACTCGTCAGAGAGAGAGAGATGAGGGAAAATGGAAGAGCTTCAATCTCAGCCATTCGTTAAATGATAGGCCATCATTTTCTGTCGTCCTACTACTCCTAGTCCAAGAGAAGATGGTTTTATTTCAGTGGCTTGCTTTGCTAATGAAGCTCCAAATTAACCACCAAGCAAGCATGGCTTCGGCTATTCTTTCTCTGGCCAAACCATCTCCTCTGCAGGTTCAGGTTCATGGTTTTGTTGTTCAATTGTATGCTATATATATATATATATATATATATATGCTTGCTAGCGTTTGCTAATTAACTAGAATCAATGTGTTGTATATTACTGGATGATACATGCATGAGCATTGCTTGATGAGAAATATTTCAATGTCGACAGCCAAATGGAAAACATTTTGCAGAATTCTCAGCTCTCCCGAAGCCATCAGCCAGCCTGCCTTTTGGCAGAAAGACCTCAAACGATGTCAGTACCGCTATTCCTGGTCGTCTCTTACCATTAAACAAACTTATGTATTTACAAAAACTTGCCAAAGTTGTATGTGTGAGAGGTTATAAATATATATATATATAGGAATCATAAGATTGATTTTTATCTGAAAAGTAGAGTGTAGAAATCATTTCCCTTCGCTTATAGGCTAGCTTTGAGACCAACTAAACCTAACAAAAAGAAGGCAAAAACATAACACAATTTCAAATATCTTGCATCCTTTTTTCTCATGGATGTTATGTTTCATCTGCTTTAGCAGCAAATGATGAAAAGTAAAGTGGTAGCATCTCAAAGAAATATTGCGTGCTTTGCTTTGCAAGAATCTTCTACTTCCACTGGTGAGTTGCTCTATTTTCACAATGTATGGCAGGGATTCATTGCCTTGTGATTATATCTGACACATATTATAGTAGGGCAGCATTGGTAAAAAGTGAACTCTTTTTGCCCCTTTTACGTACTAGCTGATGCTGCTGCTGCTGCTGCTGATACAAGTACAAAGGAGGTTAAGACAGCTGATCAAAAAGCAGCAGCTCCAGCAAAGCCTAAAGTTGCTGCAAAAGCCCCAATGAAGGCGTTGCCTCAAATGATGGAGGAGGACGTTATCCCGCCGTTGAAAGCAATACTCGAAACGCAAGATGAACTCTCTGATATTGAGCTATGTTTTCAAGACAACAGGGTCAGCTACCTATATATACTAATTGTCTTTGAACTTTCGTTTGTTCGTTTCTAGCATTTTCATATTATAATAATTGATACTACGTACTCTGGTTTGATTGAAAAATGACTACATATATATACAGCTGGAAGGTTCCTTTATAAAGAAGGGCAATTCCTATTCGTTTTGGGCCTTCTTCCCCAGTGGAGTCCTCACAGGTACCTCTTGCATCTTGCCTTGTCAAGTCTTCAATTCATTGATTGATGTTTGTGCACAATTTAATGAATGAATTTACAGAAAAGTGACATTAACAGAATATGGTACACATGCAGGTCCAAAGGGGTTTTCTCTGTCTTCGTATGGCTCAGGAGTTAGCACTGTTGAGCCATTTCTCATTGATGAGAAGAAAATAACGGCAAAACATATTGTCTTTTGGGTTGAAAAGCGTTTAGCCGCTCAAGGAATCATTCCTGTCTGGAATTAGACTAGTTTTCCTTCCCACAAATCCTTCATTTCATTCCCTACTATATATAATATTCATTGTAAATTAAACGAACAATGCATTACTTTAATTTTGGATTTTAATCACTCTGATCTGATTTAGCCATCTTGTTGATTAAGCAATTAACAGAATTGGGCACCAAGTGCAAGTTGGTTGGGTCGCCCAGGAGCTAAACCCTATGGATATGACTTATTTATTAAACCCCAGAGTCGGATTGAATTTTGATCTTGTTCCTTTTAATTTGATACATTAATTATTAATTGTTATTAATATACACATTACCTGATTCGGATTATGTACCCAAAATACCATACCTAGTATATTCAAAGTATTGAAATAGTTTTCTCTTTGGAGTTTGGGTGCGTTTGTTGTGCCGGACTGTCTCGGACTGGACTAGCTTCAGGGATTAAGGCCATCTCCAACCGAGGGCTGGTCAGAGGACTCGTTTTAGCCCTCTGGCCCTCCAAGAAATTAATATTTTAATGAACAGTGCATGACCATATTTCTTACCATCTCCAACAGAGGGCCAAAGGGACAAACATAATTTATTATTTAAAAACTACAATTTAAATTCAAATCCAACGACTAAGTGACGTCATGTTGTTAAATGTTTTTAAAAGTGTTGTTTAAATTTCATGTTGTTAAATGTTTTTTTTATGTTGTATAATTTTTATGTTGTTTAATGTTATTTAATGTAATTTAATGTTGTTTAATATTGTTTAATGTTGTTTAATGTTACTTAATATTATGTAATGTTTAATGGTTTAGGAAGTTATAGGGAAAAAAATGAATTTTTAAAATGTTTTAAACATATTTTGTAAAAAAGAAATGTAAAAAAAAATTAAAAAATAACGGCTAGCTGATGTTAGCTAACCGTTGGGGGGTTTGAATTCCAGCTCGGCTCGGGGTCGGCTGGCTGGCTGGCTACTTTGGGTCGGCCCTTTGGCCCTTTTTTGTCCAGTAGGGCCCACAAGCCCTTTGGCCTGGCCCTCGGTTGGAGATGGTTTTCAGGGTCCAGAGGGCTCGTTTTAGCCCTCTCGCCCTCCAAGAAATTAATATTTTAATGAACAGTGCAAGGCCATATTTCTTAGACTATCTCCAACCAAAGGGTCCAGAAGGCCAAAAATGGCCCGAAAATCGTCTCCAACCGAGGGCCAGGCCAAAGGGCTCGTGGGCTCCACTGGACAAAAAAGGGCCAAAGGGCCAGCCAGCCGGCCCCAGGCCAGGCTCCCATTCAAACACCAATGGCTAGCTGACGTCAGTTACCGTTGGTTTTAGAATTTTTTTTTTTGGCCTTTTTTTTTTAATTTCTAAAAAATTCTCATTTTTTCCTATAAATACCTAAGTCATTCCTACTTCATTGCTCACAAATTTTTCACCATTTCAATTCTCATATTTTCTTATCTCTTCCAATAATATTTCCATCAATTTTTTCAATAATTTTCAAATTGCCTCATCTGCAATGAAAGGTAGGGCTTGGACCCGAAACGAAGATGAAGCTCTTTGCAGGGCTTATAGATGGGTCTCAGAAGATAGTGTGAGGGGGAGTTCTCAAACAAGTGATGGTGTTTGGACTCGTGTGTCCAAAAATACTTAGAGTTCTACGAAGGCACTACTCCACCGAATACCCGAAACCACGAGAGTTGTTCTTCAAGATAGAAGAAACATCTTCAGCCAAGTTTGAACAAATGACATCAAGCACTGTTAGCAGCCGTAAGTAGACATGAAAGCGGCGCCAATTACTACGACGAAGTAAGTGTTTTCACAATTTATTTTGAATATTTAATTATATTACATTTAATTTCCTTTAATTTTTGTAATTATATTTTCTAGGTACGCCAAGCGGAGGAATTATATATGAAGAGCAACTCGAAACCCTTTCAGCATCACAGTTGTTGGGAAATTTGTAAAGGGTGGGTGTTATTTGAAGATCCACCTCAACATAGAGTAGGTTCTACGTCGGTGTTCAGAACTACATCCTCAGCTGTATATATGGATGAAGATGGATCTCCTACCATTCAACAAACAAAGGTAGAAAATATGTCTTCGAGTGAAGGTTCCATACCTAGGGCTATGGGACGAAACAAAGCCCGAAGGTTGAAGGAAAAGGGCAAGGCAAATGATGATTACGCCGCTCAACAGGAAGTGGCGGCCTCATTGCGATTAATAGCAGGGCAAAATGCCTTTGCCGCGGAAGAAAGGAACCGTAGACATGAAGAATGGGCCAAACAAATACAAGAAGAGATGGATGATAAGAATATTGAAATGAACACTTCCAATTATACTCCAATGAATAAGACCTATTTTGATAGGAAAAAAAAAAGAAATTATGACCCGGCGATAGTTGTTTACCTTTGACTATACTCCTACAATGGCGGATGATGAAGATAATGTTGATTATGGATATTAAATTTAAGTTGTAGTTTTTAAATTTAAGTTGTAGTTTTTAAATTTTAGTTGTAGTTTTTAAATATAAGTTGTTGTAGTTTTTAAATTTAAATAATAAATTATGTTTGGCCCTATGGCCCTTTGGCCCTCGGTTGGAGACGGTTTTTTATGACAGAGCTAAAACAAGCCCTATGGCCCTCGGTTGAAGATGGTAAGAAATACGACCGTGCACTGTTCATTAAAATATTAATTTCTTGGAGGGCCAGAGGGCTAAAACGAGCCATCTGGCCCTCTTTCGGTTGGAGATGGTCTTACCAACTCCAACCGAGGGCCAAATGACCATAGGGACAAACATAGCCCTATGGCAAAAAACCATATCCAACCGAGGGCCAAACATAATTTATTATTTAAATTTAAAAACTACAACAACTTAATTCATAGGAAAAAATGAGAATTTTTTAATTTTTGGCCCAAAAAAAAAATTCAAATCCAATGGTAACTGACGTTAGCTAGCCATTGGATTTGAATTTTTTTGGCCTACAAATAGAGTGGATATTGGGTTATAATTCACACACCTTTGAATTCAATCTCTTTCAATTTAAGTTTGCCATGAATTCCAACTTTGGATCCTCTTCGGATTCCAACTGAGGATCCTCATCCAATTCCGAATTGGAAGAAAAATAAGCGCAGATAAGACGAGAAGATGAGGAGTTTGATGAAGAAGATGAAGCATGGCGCAACACACAATATGTGGCAGCTATGGCTGCGGCCATAGTGTGTCAGCCAACTGAGGAACAACCTCAATGAGGTAGCTCTGTTGCTGGTCGCTCTTACAAAACAGAGCGATGACGCATGCCAATATGATGAACAACTACTTCAACCCCAACTCGGTGTACACAGAAGAGGATTTCAGACGTCGCTTCCGGATGAGGCGTCATGTTTTCAAGCGTTTACTTCATGATGTATAGCAGGTCAATCCATACTTTCGATAGAAGCTGGACATAGTAGGCTGCCCTGGTTTTTCACCTCATCAGAAATTTACTATTGCATTACGAATGATAGCTTATGGCTCCCCAGCGGATTCAATGGATGAAACCCATGGTATGTCTGAGTCTACATGCCTTAATACGCTTGCTGAATTCTGTAAAACAATTGTTCAGCTTTACATAGAAGAGTACCTCCGCTAGCCAAATCAAGAGCATCTGGATTGGCTCATTCGCAAAGCTGAAGACCGTGGGTTTCCGGGCATGATAGGGTTATAAGACTGCATGCATTAGAATTGGAATAACTGTCCCACTGGATGGCAATGAGGCTTTAGCGGAAGGTCGAGAAAGTCAATTGTTGTGTTAGAGGCAGTTGCCTCATATGACACATGGATCTGACATGCTTTCGTTGGAGTCCCTGGATCCCAAAATGACATTACAGTTCTTGGGCGTTCACCCCTCTTCAATAACCTGACGGAAGGTAAATCACCTCAACTTGACTACTACATTAACGGGCGTTAGTACAATATGGGGTATTACTTGGCATATGACATCTACCCAAAGTGAGCGACACTTGTCCAAGCAATGCCAAACCCTGCGAATGACGCCGAAAAGTGATTTACCTTACAACAAGAGGTATATCGAAAAGATGTTGAGAGAACTTTCGGTATTTTACAAGCACGGTGGAAGATCATCAAGGAACCAGCAAAATGGTGAAGTTGAGAAAATTTGGACTCCATCATGATGTCTTGATGGAGAGTCTGATGATGACCAAGAGGATCCAAATAAGTCAAGAAGTGCTCGTGCAAAAATATATGATGGGCCTAATTTGCCTTTAAATCCAAGAACTAGTAGTATCTCTTTAAATGAGTACATGAGGCGCTATAGGATGATACGTTCACGTGCCACAAACAAGTACCTACAACAGGATCTTGTTGCACATCTTTGGGACAAAAGAAGCATGGAGTAGGCGTTTAAGTTTTATGTTGTTAAATATTTTTAAAAATGTTGTTTAAGTTTCATGTTGTTAAATGGCCTTCGGTTGGAGACGGTTTTTGGGCTATTTTCGGCCTTCTGGACCCTTCGATTGGAGATGGCCTAAGCTGGATTGGCTTGGCTTGGACTAAGCAGGATAAGAATAGTGAAGTGTTTGGCGCAGTGCTGGACTATGTCCTAGACTAAAATATTTTTTTAGCTCAAAAACATTCATTTCAATTTTCTTTTATTTTATTATTTCACTCTTCATCTGTTGCACCCATCCTCAACAAAATGCAATACAAACACCGAACTTCACAAACAACCATCCACTCAATCTATTGTTCAAAATTGATGGTCTGAGAAAGTAGCAATCTGATGCTTGCCTTATGTAAATCTATACAACATTTCTTTAATCAGAAAGCAAGTTTCTTACCTAATGCTAAAAACTCTGTATCAATTTATAGAAAAATATAAAAAGACGGAATTTGATTTACATTCACAACAATTATATCACTGCTCCTGTCACTTATTTGACCTCTCTAACTGCAACTTTACAAATATCCTCACCATGTCGATGGATAAAATTTGTAATCCATGATGATACATCAGGTGTTAAAAGAGACCAAAAATCCAGAAATCAATAAAAAGCCAGAAATCGGTCAAAAGCTCTAGCGACAAAATCAATCAAAACCCAGACAATCAATTAAAACCCATAAATCAATAAAAGCTCCAGCGACCAAAAATCGATCAAAACCCAGAAATCGATCAAGACCTAGTATAATTTCACGAATCTTCACAACAAAATCGAAGAAAGTGAAGATAAAAAGGAAAAAGGAAGCCGCGCGAGACTTATGAAGACGCAACAGTGGTCGGAGCGATGGTTTGGCGAAGTCGTGGAGCTGGACAAAGACACTGGAGGGAGTGGTGGGTGACTTTGAATTGGTCAAGACAGACGAGGAGTCGAACAGGACGAGAGAACGGTCAATCAGCTGGT
This sequence comes from Aronia arbutifolia, assembly GCA_025448175.1. Lineage (NCBI taxonomy): Eukaryota > Viridiplantae > Streptophyta > Magnoliopsida > Rosales > Rosaceae > Aronia > Aronia arbutifolia. The sequence continues at coordinate 10,603 of JAOEHR010000135.1, forward strand.
TTATGGGGGGTCTCCCTAAGACCATTTAGCAAGCCCCGTAGTCGGGGCGAGTAAACTCTAGTCCCACTAAAGTTAATCCCTTCAGCCAATAAACATGGGACTAGCTAATTTTTACTCTAGTCCAATGTAGTGAAACTTAAGGAAGGCAAACAAACGCACCCTTAAAACTCTAGAGGATCCTTCAGGCTTCATGCGTGAAATTGGCTGGTGTGAGTTTGTGCATGAATTTCAGGCAGTGTTCCATTGATGCTGAATAGGTTTGGAAGGGTACTGTCAAACTGAAATTTTCAAATATATTATGAAGTCTACTATCGAACTCAATCGATGCTTAGAGGGTGTGATGAGTTTATCAAGAAAAAAAGAGTTTCAGAACTTAAGACATTGTCGCTGATTACTCTAGGCAGGTTGAACTTTTGTACCTTCAAATTCGAATAAAATTACCATCCAATTTCCAAAACATTATAAAGAATATATATTAAAACAACTACATGGCTAGAAAACAAGGCACCTAACAGAAACCATAGTGTTAATCCACATTATATAGTTTCAACAGCAGCAGCTCATCTACAGCTTCAGTTGGCTAACCATTCCAGGGGAAATTTATCAGCCTCCCTCTTTGTGATGACTTATTTCTCCAGATTTAAAACAAATTAGAACATCCAATATCTTCAGTGTCGGGGTGGGTTTAGCTCAAAGTGAAAAACACTTATTACTGCTGCATATACAAAAATCTCAGGTTTCATTTCCTTCTTTTCCATCTCATGAAGATAAACTAGTGCCTCATCAGGCCTGCCACACTTGCAAAGACCCGTAATGAGCAGCCTCCCTCTTCATGATGACTTAATTCTCCAGCTTTAAAACAAATTTAAATATCCAATATCTTCAGTGTCAGGGCAGGTTTAGCTCAGAGAGACGAGCACTTATTACTGTTGCATATACAAAAATCTCAGGCTTCATTTCCCTCTCTTCCATCTCATGAAGATAAACTAGTGTCTCATTAGGCCCGCCATACTTGCAAAGACCCGTAATGAGAGCCACTTAAGCAATTCTATTTGGAGTACATCCTTCATTTCCCATATTGCTCCAAAGCGCAAGAGCATCATCGACCCTTCCAACATTGAACAACCCGTCTATTAATGTTGTGTAGGTAATCACATTTGGTTCTCTATCTTCACCAAACATCCTGGAGAGGTAAAGTATCGCTTTATCAACATGACTATTTTTACACCATCCATTAGCAGGTTGTAGGTTACAACTATGAGAACAAGACCCTTCATCACCATCTCATCCAAAAGAGATTCGGCTTCACTATTTTGGCCTTGCAAAGCCCACTTATCAATATGTTATGAGAAACTACATCATGACAATAGCCAAGAGCACAGATTTCCCGGAACAGCTGTAAAGGTCGATCTACTTCTTGAATTTTGACCAATCCGTTCACAGCCGCAGAATAGGCGACTATATCAGGGAGAAAACCTTCTTGAACCATGTTATCAAGAAAATAACAAGGTTCAACTACCTTTTCATGCTTGCACAACTGCTTCACAAGCAAGATGGAATATTTTATCCATGGTTCATTTCCACAAGCACACATCTCCTTCACTAGGTTAAGGGCTGCTACAACATCCTGTCTTCTACAGAAGCACCCAAATATAAAGTTTTGGGTAAAATGCGTTGGTTCAAGTCCTGACTGCTCCATCTCTCTCAGAAGCTTATAACTTTGGTCCAATCTATCTGAATTGCAGAGTGCATCAATCAAATTTTTATAAATTGATACATTTGGTATACATCCGATATGAATCATATCTTTGTAAATGCTTAAGGTCATGTCAAACTTACCAAACTTGAGTAGACCACCAATAACAATTTCAAAATTAGTTGTCATAGGACAAACCCTTTTTCTTAACTACAAGGATCTTATCTACCTGACCATCATAACCAGATTCTTATTGCACCATTGCCTGAAGAAGTTGTAAGCCTTGTCAATGGAGCCATTATTAGTAAGACCATTCAACACAAAAGTGTAAATCAAAAGCATATCTTCTTCATCTAAATATCCTTGGACTTCCTCAAAGTACCCGAATCATTACCATTTCATCAAAAAATGATGGTATGAGCTTTGCTAGTATCCCAGCATCAGCATGGATTCCCAACGCCTTCATCTCCAAATATATAGACAAGGCTTTGTCAAGCTATTTATTCTTACAGAGTCCTCCAATCAGTACATCATGACTCTTGTCAGGTCATGGCCAACAGTGATGTTTCGGCGTGCCACGATGCGAGGGTTACTGTGTCAAGACAAGCCATGACATGCATTTTTCCAACACTTTGACACGCTAACCCTCATTTCGTGGCACGCCAAAAACATCATTGTTGGTAGGTGTTATCCAAAAAGGAAAAAACAAAACTGCACGACGGTTTACCTTCCTCAGCTTTGCCTTAACGATGTTATTGGCTTTCGAAATTCTCCTCCGAATTCTCTTCGATAAACCGGCTCTGTCACTCACCGACCACATATGTAAGCCTTTCCTTCTCTCTTCTCCAAATTCTTAGTTTAAATTTCCCAAATTTTTCGAGAAACCAAGCGGAGCATTAGGGTTTATAGAGAGAACGCATGGTGTGTCATGACATGCATTTTGCCAACAATTTGCGACGCTTGTCATGTCGTGGCCAACATTGATGTTTCAGCGTGCCACGATGCAAGGGTTACCGTGTCAAGACAAGCCATGACATGTATTTTTCCAACACTTTGACACGCTAACCCTCGCATCGTGGCATGCCAAAACATCATTGTTGGTAGGTGTTATCCAAAAAGGAAAAAACAAAACTACACGATGGTTTACCTTCCTCAGCTTTGCCTTAACGACGTCGTTGGCTTACGAAATTCTCCTCCAAATTCTCTTCAATAAACCGGCTTTGTCACTCACCGACCACAAATGTAAGCCTCTCTTTCTCTCCTCTCCAAATTCTTAGTTTAAATTTCCTAAATTTTTTGAGAAACCAAGCGGAGCATTAGGGTTTATAGAGAGAACGCACGGTGTATCATGACATGCATTCTGTTGACAATTCATGACGCTTGTCATGTCGTGGCCAACATCGATGTTTCAACGTGCCACGATGTGAGGGTTACCGTATCAAGACAAGTCATGACATGCATTTTTCCAACACTTTGACATGTTAACCCTCGCATCGTGGCACCTCAAAACATCATTGTTGGTAGGTGTTATCCAAAAAGGAAAAAACAAAACTGCAAGACGGTTTTCCTTCCTCAGCTTTGCCTTAACGACGTCGTTGGCTTTCAAAATTTTCCTCCGAATTCTCTTCGACAAACCGGCTCTGTCACTCACCGACCACGTATGTAAGCCTCTCTTTCTCTCCTCTCCAAATTCTTAGTTTAAATTTCCTAAATTTTTCGAGAAACCAAGAGGAGCATTAGGGTTTATAGAGAGAACGCATGTTGTGTCATGACATGCATTCTGCAAACAATTCGCAACGCTTTTCATGTCGTGGCCAACATCGATGTTTTGGCATACCAGGATGCGAGGGTTACTGTGTCAATACAAGCCATGACATGCATTTTTCTAACACTTTGACATGTTAGCCCTCGCACCATGGGACGCCAAAACATTATTGTTGGTAGACGTTACCCAGAAAGGAAAAAACAAAGCTGCACGGCAATTCACCTTCCTCGGCTTTACCTTAAAGACGTTGTTGGCTTTCGACAATTCACCTTCCTCGGCTTTACCTTAACAACGTCATTGGCTTTCGAAATTTTCGTCCAAATTCTCTCCGATAAACCGGCTTCGTCACTTATCAATCATGTACGTAAGCCTCTTTTTGTCTCCTCTCCAAATGCTTAGTTTCAATTTCCTAAATTTTCTGAGAAACCAAGCAAAGCGTTAGGGGTTATAGAGAGAATGCACGGCGTGTCATGACATGTATTCTGCTGACAATTTGTGACTCTTGTCATGTCGTAGCCAAGAACGATGTTCTGGTGTAGGTTACCGTTTCAAGACAAGCCTTAAAATGGCTCTGTCACTCACCGATCACATACGTAAGCCTCTCTTTCTCTCTTTCTCTCTTCTCAAAATTCTTAGTTTCAATTTCCTAAATTTTCTGAGAAACCAAGCAGAGCATTTGGGTTTATAGAGAGAATGCATGACGTGTCATGACATGCATTCTGCCGATAATTTGTGACGCTTGTCAGTCATGACCAACAACTATGTTCTAATGTGCCACGATGCGAAGGTTACCGTGTCAAGACAAGTCATGACAAGTGATGGCAATGGCGTAAAACATCGGCAAAATGCATGCCATGACATGTCATCGCATGCCAAAAATGAAGTTTGGGCGTGCCATGATGCGAGGGTTAGC
>JAOEHR010000135.1:21003-33208 GCA_025448175.1 Aronia arbutifolia
GCGCAAAGTCCTTAGGGGTGAACTTGCTCTAAAAGGACACTCAAACTCAAAAGAGTAGGATAATGCTTGTTCAACAAAATCAGCAAAATAATGAAAACACGTGATGAGTTTGAACAAAGAAAAGGTAAGAAATCCAGAAGACTTCGCGTAAAAATATGTAGGACGACATCCTGCTACATGACATGACAGACTGAGAGGCAGATATTGACACTTCATTTTCTAAAGGGTAAATTTAGAAATAAGCTAATTCAATTACATAGCTCATTTGATATAGTCTCCACTATCCAATGTGGCACATTCAATTCAATTTCATTTTATTTGGATTCATAATGATGAACTCAACTCGCAACTACTATCAATGCATACATACAAACAAATAGACAAGCATGCCCGTAAAAATAGAGTCGGAATGTATCAAAGGGGTGGGTAATCCAGAAAACTTACAGGCTTACAAATTTCAATAGCAAATAGAAAAGTACTGGGGAAATTAATTGACCATCATCTTGTATCATAAGGGTAATCCAGAAAACTTGTAAGTAACCAAAACCTGACCACAATGTTTCTCATATAATACAAGCATTGTAATCTAATCTTAATGGTTGGATAGAACATTTTCGTAAGTGAAGGAGACCGCAATATGAATAACAATACAAGGGCTCTACTCTAACCCTTGTGCACCGACTTGTACAAATGGTCGTTTAGATTTGCAAGTAAAGATGGTCTACAAATTCTGCTAGCTGTTTCCAGATGTGGAAACTTCAGCGCTACAAACAGGGCAGACCTGCAGTAACATAGCAAGTGAATGTCCGTTTTGTTTTTTGTCTCTATCCACAAGCACACATGCAAACACAATTTCAACATGGCTACTCTAATAAGAAATCACCAATGCCTCAACTAAAAGCAAAAAAATTATGGAAAATTTCAATGTACAACCAAAAACCGTGAATACAACATCATACAAATTTTGACCATAGCCACACCTACTGCCATATGCATATCAATATCACAATATTTTAACTGGTTTAAGTTTTGATGTCAGAGCATGTGAAAAAAGAACATGATAAATAATAATTTATTTTGGAAAGAATGAAGAAATTATAAACTACATGAACAGATTATAACAGAGTAAGCAACATTGAATTGCCAGTGAAAAGAAACATGAAATTTCAAAATCGTACCTTGTTTATTGTCAACCAATTATTTATGCACTCAGAATGATAAGAATGTTTGCAGGATAGTATTGTCAAATTCTCACCATCCTCGAAGTCCAACCGACAAATGACACACCTGAAACAGAAGTAAAACTTTAAAATAAACCTCACACACAACACTCAATAGAGTACATAAAACTACGGAATTTGTTATGTGCTTACGACTCATTGCTCCCATTCTGACTGCTTCCTGTCTTGTAGCTTACTGAAGGCAATGAGGCGATAGTATCAGCTGAGAGCCCTCTGCTCTCAGTTCCAACAACTTCGCCCAATGCAAGTAACTCCTGAAAGTCATGGAAACAAGCCAAAAGGTAAATGCACTACTGGAAGCATTAGAATTTAGAGCCACCTTACCTCATATGAAAGTTCATCTGGGTCAATCTCCTCCCATGTATCCTACAAACCAAAAGTAGATGAGAAAAAAAGGTTGACGCAGAGGACAGCAAACTGCTACTGCCTTCTAGAAGAGTCTCAGTCATCATACTAATCTCAGCATACAAGCAACAAATTGTTACCTGAGAGTCACCACCATGTTCCTCTGTGTCCTCTACTTCACCTGAAACGAAAATAAGATACCAGAAACATTAAATATTGCATAATTTCAAGGACTTCAAAATGAGATGATATAAAAATACGACAACTCTAAACAGTCACAAGCACTCACGGTCATTGATCCCAGAAAGTGCTATCAGTCTAGCGGCCATCTCTCTGTCTTCAGCATCCTGCAGGGCTCTTGCATAGGCCTCATCACTTGAAAAAACAGCCAGGCCATATTCGACACTGGGGTTATCATCCTCTCCAGCATCATCATGAGCATGCAAATCAAATGCATCTTCATCATTGTCAACCTCAGTTCCATCATATTGTTCCTCGTCATCATTATCATCAGCATCGTCGTCAAATTCATTGAAATCATCATCATCCTCATCCACATAACTTCCAGCTTCCCAACTTCCATAATCACCACCTTCATTGTTCATTCGTAGCATCATGTATGCCCTTTCCTACTCAATAGACAAACAACGGCAATAAGATTACATGAACAACAAGATCAAACAAAACCTCTCCAAAAACAACCACGACCACTTATAGTTATAGATATGATTGACAGTGAACAGCATTCACATTAAGATCGAATGATGCAATACCTATAGCTTGATAGAAAATATACTTCTTTGAAAATACAAGACTAAAATCCCACTGGGCCAAAAATCTAATAATAAGTCCTTTCCGGTCTAAAATGAAATGTCAATAATTGTCTAAGAGTCGGTCAATACGAAATAGAAAAATAAACAAATAAGTCAAGCACACAATCGAAGAGTTGATAACCTTTGCCACACCCAAAAAAAGACAGAAAAAAAAAATCAAAGAGTTGGTAATAAGCTGCTTCTCTTTTTGAGCAAGTATGAAGCTTTATTGCGAGTATTTATTTGGCTCCTAGCAAAATTACAATATTTTACTATTTAATGTCTTTTGTATATGATGAGTCTTTTTATATTTGTGTAATATCTAATGAAGTATTTTTGCGGTTTTAATGGCCTTTTTGCTAGGTTTAGAAGTCATTAAAAGTCCTATTTGAAGCCTATAAACAAGGCTATTTGTAAGCCAAAAGGAGATTTGAAATCACAATGAAGGATTCGTTGAAGGCTTGGGAAAAATGTTTTTGCCCTCTTTCTCCTCTACATTCTTCTCCATCTATCTACTTGCTCTAGCTTACAACAACCCTAGATCGTTTCCTTCTCTATACCTCTCTTGATTAACAAAATTTCTGCCATCTAAAACCCACCACGTCCCAAAGCAACACTCACATTGTATGTCCTGCATCAATTTGGTACCTGAACAACATAACCTCCTTTTCCTTCCAAAATCTTTTTGTTTAATCAATTATAATGGTTATAAATGCATAACATTCAAGGAGAAGCTTTGAGTCAAGATTACAAAAGCAATAAGGAAGGCAATTGATGAGTATTTAGCAAAGGTCAAATCCTCGGAAACCAACATTCAAATCTTTGTTTGTGATTAGGAAAAACATAATAGAAGGGAAATTGTAAACATGGATTTTTCATCCTCAACCCCTAGGCAAGAACCTAAAAGGAATACAAAGCGGAAGAATTGCAGAGGACCATCATTTTCAAAGATGTGGTTCGATGTAATGATCAAGGGAACGATTTTCGTACTCCCTTTTTGTACTTCTGCACTCCCTAAGTTCAGGCTAGCTTGTTCAAAAGGTTCCACCACCACCATAGCTCACCACCTTATCTATCCATAGACACAACCTCCTAAACCCACGACGGGCCTGTTTGAGATTGCTTCTGGAATGTGCTTCCTACATAAGAAGTCCCAAACGAACCCTACCATTACAACCCCAGAAAATCAGGGTTTTCAAAACGCAGTGTCATGCACACAAGAATTTGGGCACTGGTCTGCAAGGGAGTTTAAAGCAACAGATAGAACCACTCAGCAATCAAGTTTTGCTAAATGTTGATCCCTTTGATTCTTCAAAAGGAAGTGAGTGTGTACTTTGATGAGATCGGATAGAGAGGAAAGGGCATATATAATCATCGTCAGATATGTCATGCTAAACAATTGAAGTCCATATATATATATATATATATATGTATATGTTAAAAGTGGAAAGAAGCAGAAACAACAGAAGGGTGGTCAAGCAAACCACCCCAAACAGAAATAGGAAACGAAAAAGACAACTCCAGTGCGCTGAAGAACACCCTAACACAAACTAAAAGGAAGCGGCCTTGCAAGATGATTTGGGTAGATCTAAACAATTGAACTCACACAGAAAAAATATTAAAAACTTTTCAATGAAAAGGATAAGGAAACCACCAAAAGGCTTTCACAAAGAACCAATTGATTCCCTGCAAACCAAATTCAATCCCAATTTCCTTGACCAGTCGTCTCCTTTAATCTTTGGAACAGACTCTAAGAAAAGACTTAGAGTACTTGGATCTAACGGAAGACGTGACACATAACTGAGCGGAATGGCGTTCTAGGATTCATATAGCTGACCCCACTTAGTGCAAAAAGGCTTTGTTGTTGTTGTTGTCATCCCTTTAATCCCAACTAACTCTTCATCAACCCACTCATTATCTCACTACCCAACATGATGCTATCAACATCAAAGCCTCTAAGTTGCTGATTGCAAGGCACATTAGGACGATGCCTTGTGTGCTTTTCAAGCCTGGACCTCACTCTTTTAGTAGAAAGAAATTCACAAGTGACACTTGGGTTAATGATGATGTCGGTGGAGGTGCCAGTGGAGATTTAGGTGAGAGGACCTGAAGTGAGTGGTCTGAAATTCGGAAAAAAAATTGTTTCTTCGAACAAAAATTGAGATAACAAGAATGGTACAAAAACTATAAGTTATGTCTTAGGTTGTATTTTACCTTCTAAATATCACATAACAATCTTAAAATTTATAATGGAAACCGAAACACATGTTGTTCATTGAATGGAGATTGATGATCGGAATCAATCCGCAATGGAATTTCCGTTGGTCACTGAGTTGCTAAGGAAGAAAAAATGAGTGGAACATGAATCCTTTGTTTGCAACCATAACATAACAAATGAAAAAACAAGTAAGAAATCATGTTTGAATTTTCAGACTTGGTCAAATAATAAGCAAGCAAAGCAATATGCAACGAGAAATTGAATACCTGTTCTTGGAGGGTTCGCGCAAGGGCTAGGTCGGCATCGACCTGACTGAGATTACTGAAGGGAGTTCTTGAAGGCAGGGGAACAGGAGGTGAGGAGGAAGGATCCACCTCCTGTTCCTGCGAAGGCTCACTATTTACTTCTTCTCCTCGTTCTTCGCATTCATTCAAACAGGGGTTTTGTTCTTGTTCGCTGACGTTGTTATTGTTGTTGGATTTGAGTCCGCCGGCAGACCCCAATTTGACGTCATCATTCTCCATGGATTATGGACTGTGGAGAGAGAACCCAAATAAATTGGGATTAATTGGACAGAGATCGAAATTGATTAAGAGTGGGAATGAGAGGAGAGGGAGATCAATCACAGAATATTTCAAGAATGTCAAATAGCCGGATCCGGTTACTAATCGAGGTCAATGGGTCGTGGACGTTGAAGGGTGTAAAAAAGTCCGAACAAAAGTTTAAATAAAAAACTAATGAAAATGATTTTATTATGGTGAAATAAATAGTGGTTTGTTGTTGTCATATTTAGAATAGGAATGTGATTGTATATATTTTAATGTATTTAGGGTAAGGATTTAACCTATCCTACTAGGATAAATAAAAGAAAAACTAATGAAAAGGGCTTGAAAACTTTGAGTTTTAACGATAAGGACAAAATAAAAGGTAAAGTGAATAGTATCATGTTTGACTTTTTAAGTGTAAAAATGTGATTTTTCGTTAAAGTGAACAGTACCGCGGGCTTTTCGTTAAAACTCCCATAAATAAAGGCACAATTGGATGAAATAACATACACCTCACAATTAAATCTCTTTCTTCTCACTCTTATTGCCATCGCCCTCCCCCTAGTTTAGTCAATTAGGCCTACAACACGTTATCAACACGCTCTTGCCAGAAACTAAGAAACTGAAGGACTGTAGGAGGAGGCTTTCTTCTACAAAATTCAAGGGCTTTTATTTGTTTCTGCCAATCAGGTATGCTTAAAATAAAGTAAGATATTTGAAACATCCACGAAGCATGAAAACATTCATGCATGAACCCCCTGTATTTATATTTTCGTTCATATATATATATATATATAGGGAATTGTTATTAGCACTCTAAAAATCTCATTCTACACTCCAAACTTTCTATATTATGAAAGAAAAATACACTTATGAGGAGTGTACAATGAGATTTTTGGAGTGTCAATAACACTTCCCTATATATATATATATATATACACACACACATGTTTCATGCATTAGGCAATTATTATTTTGCTATGTGGAATTTGTGAGTCAAAACATATAAATAAATTACAATCAATTTGGGTTTTTCACAAACCCTAGAAAGTCAAAAAAAAAAAAAACAAATCTGGAAATTATGCGACATGGATGCAGCTCGTTGCTGAGCCACCGTTGGCCTACATCCCAGCCGCGTGGAGCACGCCACCAAGACGATGTCGTCTTGACGTCTGGACCATGGTAGCAACCCTTTGGGCTTTGTTGCGCCTACACGGACACGCCAGGCCTTCGGCCTAGTAGGGTTACACGGGCCCACAGCTCAACTCAACTCCTAAGAAGGCCTGCAGCTTTTCTTTGACCCATCTACGTGTCCCTGCCCAACCTGCCAGCAGCCTTATGCTGCTGGGCTTTGTCTCATGCCACAGGCCTGTCTACCGCAAACCCATGTCGCTTGCTGGGCTTCGCCACCCCTCGGCTTAACTCGCCAGCAGCATTTGCACTACTAGGCTTGACCTGCCCTGACCCACAAACCCGGGAGCCAGCATTAGCTAGGCCTCCCCGCACTTACCCGCAAGTCAACCTTGGGCTGGGCTTGCCCCGTGCCTCTTTTTTTTGCCCAAACCAACAACTTTTATTGATGGGCTCACCCAGACCACACGGCCCAGAGGCCTGTAGCCCTCCTACCGCCCAATGACCTGCAGCCGTGCTGCAGGGCCCGTCCCCACATCGCAGCCAGCCCACTTTTGGCTGGGTCGCGTTATTCGACCCAATGCCAATTTTTGGCACCTCCGCATTCTAAATCATGCCCAAATATTTTTTTTTGGGTACTTTGATTTATGCTAATTAATTCTAATTTAATTATCACTTGGTTTATCACCAACCGAAGCTAATATGATTCGTCTGTGATTATTTTGCTTCCACGATTGACCCTGTTTGGTCCCGATCTATTGAATTAATTAAAAGTTACTAACAGTCCATTAATCTGATAATTAATCCAAAATTATTGACCTGAAGATCACTTTTAGACATTAACGATTCAATAATTTATTTTTATACTTTGAACCGTTGACATCATTTCTTTGTCCCGAAGCTCTCACACTTGAGTTCTCGAAGCAACTCAAATCTACTACACTTCAATCAGTATATTGCATTCTGTGTTCTTACAGGAACTTCTCCTTTATGAACTAATCGTTCATAAAACTAAATTGAACCTGTAGTTTCATATTTAGTGGCTTTGAAACCCGAAGTTTTCATTCAAAACTTACCACATAAAACCTGTAGCTTTCCTACTTAAATTAAACTTATACATGTCTATAGAACCCCGAATGTTCTACGACGTATGTCTATGGCTTACCATATGACTAACCACGTTTTTGTACCTTCTGTTTTAGGGACATGTCGAACTTGAACAAGCTCGATTTCACCGCTCTGGAAGTATCTGGAAAAAAACTACCTGAAATGGGTTCAAGACGTAAAGTTTCATCTTACGGTAAAGGGTATTAGAGCCATCATCGAGGAACCTATCAACGATGAACCCATCAATGAAGCTGAGAAAACTATTGCTATGATCTTCATTCGAAGACGCATCCATGCTGCACTGCAGATCGATTACCTCGCTGATGAGGATCCACGCACCCTCTAGCTTGCTCTGGCTGATCGTTTCAATCACCAGAAATACATTTACTTGCCTGAAGTAAGACAAGACTGGCAGCATTTACGCTTCCAAGACTTTAAGTCTGTGAATGAATACAACTCTGAAGTTTGCATAATCCGATCACTGCTTAAGTTCTGTAAAGTTGACTTAACAGACGATGATCTCCTGAAGAAGACCTATTTGACCATAAATGCCACCAATATTGTCTTGCAGCACCAATACAGAGCACATAAGTTCACCAAATTTTCAAAATTTGATCTCTGTTTTACTTCTCGCTGAAAAGCATAACCAGTTTTTGATGAAGAATCATCAAACTCGGCCTACTGGCTCGAACGCTCCGCCTGAAGCGCATGCGACTAATTCTAGCAACCATAAATTATGAAAGAATCATCGTGGCCATGGTAATGGGCGGCAAGCCCACCCACGGGTCCAAGGTCCACAAAGCCAAGGCCCACCCAAGGGAGGAAATTTGACCCCAAAGCGCCAAATCATTGTCCCTAAGGCCCCAAACTTCAAGAACAAGAGAAAAGCCACCGTTCAATTGGCTTCCACTGAACTGGACATGTGCTACCGCTGTGTATCAAAAGATCATTAGTCACGCGTATGCCGAGCTACCACCGAGGCCATTACCAAGTATCATTCCTGTCGTGAGTCTAACATTGCCCATGTGGAACATCCCGAAGATGCTACTACATCCATACAAATATCAGATTTTCAGGATGCATCCGCTCCTATGGAAGAATAAAGTTTTATTTTTCTAGACATGTTTTTGGGTGTTTTTACACCTAGTGGCCGAACCCCCTCCTTATTTTTTAGGTTTATGGTTTTGGACAATTTTTCTAAGTCATTGTAATAATTTGTTTGGTTTTGGTTTGTTTTGAATTATGGATAACTATTTTATGGATATTATTTCTCGATTAATTAATTGAATGAATAGAATTATATTTATTCATGTGACCAATTCAATTAATTTATTCCTAGGTATGACTAGTGGGGAAGTTAGTTGTCTGGATGATAGTGCTACCACGCACACCATATTGCGTGAACGACACTATTTTACTAACTTCGTACCTAAAAATGCACATCTGACAACCCTGTCAAGCTCATCCAACCTGATTGAAGGATACGGAAAGGCATGTATGATGTTGTCCAATGGTACTGTCTTAACCATTAAAGAGGCTCTCTATTCTCCACATTCTGGAAGAACGTTGCTGAGCTTTAGAGATATTCGAAATAATCAATATCATGTTGAAATCACTGCAGAGAATGGTTTTGAATTTCTTTGTATCACTTCTTACGAGTATGGCTAGAAGCGTATTCACAAGAAGCTGGAATGTCTCCCGAGTGGGTTGTACATTACAACCATTCGAGGCATAGAGGCCCACAATTTGGTCAGCCCTGTGCCTGGGTTCTAGAACATTTTGCTGCTTTGGCATGGCCATATGGGACATCTTGGACGTGACATGATGCGCCGTATCCTCAAATCATCACATGGGTATCATTTACCTCTCTACATTGGATTTCCGCCTTACAAAGTTTGTTCTTTGGGAAAGTTGAATACTCAACCCTCATTTACAAAGATTATTCACAACCCTTCTAAGTTTCTTCAAATGATTCAAGGGGATATTTGTAGACCTATCCAACCAACGTGTAGACCATTTGGATACTTTATGGTGTTGCTTAATGCATCGACACGTTGGTCACATGTCTGTTTATTGTCCACATGCAACGCTACATTTGCGAAACTCCTAGCACAAATTATTAAGCTTAGGGATCACCACCCTGATTATCCGATCAAGTACATTCGACTGGATAATTTTGGAGAGTTTATGTCACAGACTTTTGACGATTATTGCATGTCTATTGAGATTGATGTTGAACATCATGTACCCCATCTTCACACCCAAAATGGCATGGCAGAAGCTTTCATAAAGCGTCTTCAATTGATAGCTCGTACTTTGGTTATGTGAACCAAATTGCTGGTATTTGCATGGGCTATGCAATATTGCACGCAGTTATGTTGGTCTGTCTAAGGCCCACCGCTACCAACCTCACTCACCGTTACAACTGGATACGAGCCTGACGTCTCACATTTACATGTGCTTGGGTGTGCAGTTTATATGCCAATAGCGCCGCCACTACATACCAAAATGGGTCCTCAAAGAAGAATGAGAATCTACGTCGGTTATGATTCGCCATCAATTATTCCCTACTCAGAGCCTTTGACAGGAGATCTTTTTACTGCACGTTTTATGGATTGTCACTTTGATGAGACAGTCTTTTCGTCGTTAGAGGGATAAAAACGTTAACGTTCCTGTAGAACACTGCGAATTGTCATAGGATACAAGTGGGTTTTCATGAGGAAGCGTAATGAGAAGAATAAAATAGTGCGATACAAAGCACGCCTCGTAAAGCAAGGCTTCTCTCAACGTCTTGGGATTGATTACGAGGAGACGTATTCCCTCGTAATGAACGTCATAACGTTCCGCTACCTTATCAGTTTGGCAGTTTCTGAAAAACTGAATATGCAGCTTATGAGCGTGGTAACTGCGTATCTCTATGGGAATCTAGATACGGAAATCCACATGAAATTTCCAGAATGACTTCCATTGACTGGTTTAAATAGTTCTAAACCACGGAACACTCTATTGATTAGATTGATGAGATCACTCTACGGATTGAAACAATTCGGACAAATATGGTATAACCGTCTGAGTGAATATTTGACAAGTCAGAGTTATGTGAACAACGAACTATACCCATGCATGTTCATCAAGAAGTCACATTCTGAATTTGTGATCGTTGCAGTTTATGTCGACGACATGAACCTCACCGGAACTCCCGCAGAGCTTGAGAAAATTGTCATTCACTTGAAATCAGAATTTGAATGAAAGATCTTGGAAAAACTCGATATTATCTCGGCTTGGAGATCGAGCACTATTCTGATGGAATCCTAGTACATCAATCGAACTACATCCAAAAGGTGCTGCGATGTTTTAATAAGGATAAAACGAAGCCTTCGAGTAATCATATGGTCGTTCAGACTCTAGATGCTAAACAAGATCCCTTTCATCCCAAGGAGTATGAGGAAGAGATTTTGGAGCCTGAAGTTCCATATCTAAGTGCAATTGGTGCTTTATTGTACTTGACTCAATGCACTAGACCCAACGTCTCCTTCGCGGTTAATCTTTTGGCTAGATACAGCAATGCGCCTACACGCAACCACTGGAATGGTGTTAAAGATATTTTCCACTACCTCAAGGGTACGACGGATTTGGGCTTGTTCTACACCCATGAATCCTTGAGAGGATGCACCACCCCCCTCGGTCCTCGGGTTGATTCTCGCCTTGTTGGTTACGCATATGCTGGATATCTGTCTAACCCACATAGGGCACATTCTCAAACAGGCTATGTCTTTACCGTTGGAAACACCGCTATATCTTGGAAGTCTATCAAGCAAACGCTAGTTGTGACTTCTTCGAACCATGCTGAGATTCTTGGTCTTAATTCTGTCGTGACCTTTCTACGATGATCTTTGAAGACAATGTAGCATGTATCGAGTAGTTAAAGAAATGATACATTAAGGGAGACAACACCAAGCATATAGCGCCGAAGTTCTTTTACTCTCACTAGTAACAACAGCATCAAAACATTGAAGTCAAGCAAATCCATTCCCAAGACAACTTGGTTGATCTCTTTACGAAGTCATTTGGCCAAGTCTCCTTTTAAGAAACTCGTCCAAGGAATCGGTATGCGTAAATTATCTGAGTTGACTTGCTTGTAGTTCTCTTATTTGGAAGTATGTCTAACTCAATAGGAGTGTCCAGAAGCATACTCACTTGATCTTAATGTACTTTTTTTCCTACGATTAAGAGCATTTTCCCACTGGGTTTTTGCTACCTAACGAGGTTTTGATGAGCCACCCATTCTGGGATGATCATACTCCGTTGAGTTCACTACTTTAGTTCCGTATGACGTTTGTTTTAGACATTATGCATACTTCTCACTTTTCTCCTTAGTCTATGGGTTTTTACCTGCATTAGGTTTTACCGTAACGAGGTTTTGTGAGTTTTACTTCCAATGCATACTTTCTTTAAATTTGAGACTCGCATTCGCCCGTTGTGCCGACGACTTCATCAACTGTTCTACCTCAACTGTTGAAGACCTGATGCGAACTTTTGTTTGAGTATTTATACACTCAAGGGGGAATGTTGCAGTCATATTTAGAATAGGAATGTGATTGTGTAAATCTCAGCGTATCTAGGGATATCTTGGAATATTCCCTTTGGTAGATATTATCCTATTAGAGTTGCAATCCTATTAGAGTAAGGATTTAATTTATCCTACTACTATAAATAAAGGCATAATGGGGTGAAATAACACACACCTCACAATTAAATCTCTTCTTCTCTCTCTCTTATTGCTACCAGCCTCCCCCTCTCTATTCC
>JAOEHR010000139.1:32077-45714 GCA_025448175.1 Aronia arbutifolia
AAAATTGAAAATAAAATGGTTATTCTTAACATTTTTATTTATTTATATATAAGCGATTTTACGTGTCCCCAACTACATATAAAAACTAGTGAAGTAAAGAACTTTTGAATGTACGAATTCTGTAGAAAAGCTAGTACCTCGTTAGCATTGCAATAACACTTTGAGAGAGCGAGATATTGAAATATTCAGGGAAGGAGTGCTATGTCAAAGTGTTTTAATTACGCGTTTACCTTGTACCTTGCGTATATCGTTAGACACAAAAGAGACATGCAATTGGAGACAACATACCCTTAGCCTCAAATTTGACCCCAAAAAAAATAAAAGAAAAGAAATGTTTTTGTCAAATTATGGATAAAGTAAAATTTTGAAATAATAATATGCAATTTATGCAAATACCTGTACTTAAATTTTTTCTCTTAATTATTGGCAAGTGGGGATTTAATTATTGATTTAAGGAACGGTAATTAATGGGTACCACAAGTGACAAGTCAAACAAGCATCCCATCTCATCCAAAATAGTGATTGGATTAAAACATGAACAAACCAAGAACACCCATCACATGTATTTTATTTAATTCTTCATCTTGTTCTGCCTCATCCACACTAAAACGGCATCCAAATTGTTTTGTTTTTGTTCTGCACAATCCAAGCAATTTTGTTTCTTGCGTTTATCTTTCTTTTACCAGTCAAAATCCGTGTCTGGGAATTCAGAGCAAGCATTAGTCGGAGATTCTTGCGGCTATGATTAAATCAATTAATTAAGCCTTGTTAACTATTGATTATAATTACAGTAGGGTGGTCCTCATACTTCTATATGAAGAGAAGGGCTAGAAATACTGTTGGATAGATCATTGTCGTTGGCTCCATTTGTTTTCATCAACTGTCTTAATTGCATGAGCCAAATGAACGACAACAACTCATCAGCATCTTACACGTAAGGCGTCACTGTTGATTTTTGCTTTTGCTCTCGACATTTTCCTGGGTTTAAGGCCCATACGGTCTTAAAAATTTAGGATAAATAGGTAAGGCTGATTGTTACTCATACTGTACGTGGTGCTGATCATTGCATATCTTTCGCTTCAACATATATAAACAGGTAGGCTTGAAGTATCTACATATATCTGGGGGAGAGGTTGCTCCATTTGTCTGGCATCTTCTTACTCCCACTTTTTAGAAAAATTATTGCGTAATAGTTGAAAACTAACTTATTTTATAACGTGTAACCCCATTTCATATCATATTGTAACTTGAACTACATATAAAATTTACTTTGAAACAAAATTTTAAAATAAAATGCTCAAAAATAACATAAAGCAATTGCAATCCGCCAACTGTATATGCCTCGTTTCGTATAGAAGATTTGATTGGATTGAAATGGAGAATTTTTTATATTTCATGGATATATATTGAAGGAAGAAATGAAAAAATCTTGTCTAACGTAGAGGTAGACAATGAATTACTCATGAATAAAACTTATTCTTTCTAATATCTCTAAATACGGTGGGATTAGAAAGAAGAAGTTTCTTGCATGTTTAATTTTCTTTTAATCCCTCAAGATGGAAGATCGTTCTCCTCTTTCATTACATACAATTTAGAGTGTTATTTATGTGAGAATATAAGAACAAAGTTTCATATCATTGAGGAATCAAACCATGCAAGAGCTTATAACTTATAAGAGGTGGCTACTCCCCACATTGCTAATTAATTTTACAATAAAACCTTAATTTTCTTCAATGCATTGCAAGCCAGTCCAAGACATCAAAATCTTTATGAGAATATGCATGAGGATCTCAAAGTCATATAATGAGTCTAGAATAAAAAAATCATAAATAAGTGCTTAAAAAAGTTTCCAGTCGCACATACGTAGCTATTTAGGACCTTTTATTGGGAATATTTGGATATCAAACAACTGTATGTGACAACTGTCGAGTTGATTTGACGTAGGAAAACCAAATAATCCGCTATAATAAAATAACTGTTTTAAAAAACCGAATTCTATTTGCAACAAAGAAATTTAAGCATAACAGTGTGTATATATATGTATGTATACACGGATCATTTAATAAGAGGGAATCTCATTTTTCAAAAAAAACAAAAGGAATCATCATCTTAACCGTTTGATTGATTTTAATGAAATTATGTAGTTAAGATTAAATCACAAGCCACACAATCTCAATCACACAATTTCATTAAATTCAATCTAACGGTTAAGAGGATGTCCTCATTTTTTTAGAAAAATGAGGATCCCTCTTGTTAAAGGATATATATATATATAAGCGACCAGTTTCTATTGCGTATCATGTTATATTTACTGGCGACGCCTTCTTAACCTATGGCTTCCCACCAGCTGATGCTCTTTGTGAATAAATAATCCATTTGCTTAGCCACATTTACATGAATAATAATAACTAATATTGTTTAATTAAATTAATTAATTTGACACATAGTTGACGTCAATGGAACAATATACTTGTCTGTTTCACACTTGCCAACGAAATTTGATTAGTTTCCCGGTCCATGATTGAATTCAAGTATAACATTAGGGTAGTAATCTCGAGGTCAATACCCTATTACAAAATATGTTATTAGATGAAGCCTACACATTATACGTGTGTAAATATAAAATATTTAATAAGAAACAAAATATACAGAAGAGGGAAGTTGGAAAGGAGAAAACTTGTGTGGAACTCAACTTGCCACTGAACAATGCCTAATAGCACTACGACTCAATCAAAATTTGACACGTGGTTAATTTAACTACAATTTCCTACTTACATAAAAACTGAAAAATATTATTTCCAACATTAAAACAAATAAAACAAAAACACCCACTCAGACTTCCTACACTGGAAAAGCCTGGAAAATAAACTTTAATATGGGTTGATTAGTTTCCTAAGTAAGGGATACTTGTTGCATTTATCACATTCCTCCAGTTTACGTGTTAAATCTCTCTTGTCTCCAAAGAACTGAAACCCCATCACTTCATATTTTCTCTCAATGGATTAATTGGATTTGTATACATAGACTTTGGTCATGAAAAACGATTACATACGATTTAACCCGGATTTGTTTTCTTTTGTTTTTTTTTTTCAGTGATGAACCATTTTCTGCAAACACAAAATATTTCTCCTTTATTTTTCAAAGAATTGGGCTAACCATGATAGGAAAATCTTTGAAAATGGAAAATATATAGCTTATTCCCTCAAAGTTTAGTCTAACGATACCGACTTCGGCGCCAATGAGGGAGGGGTGAATTCTCAAGTGGAGGAGTGCTCCGATTGGGTGATTGAAGTCTATTCTTAATTTTACTAATCTTTATATTTCAGTTTTTATGTAATTATGAAATCTTTAAAAGGTAAACTATAACTATGAAATCATAATTAATCTTGTCACTTGTCAAATTTTGATTGAGTTGTAGTGCCATTAAGCATTGTCTAGTGGCACTTAAGCACCACATAAGTTTTTTTCTCGTTGGAAAGGGGGAGAGAGAGCCTACTTGGGGGAGGTTTTTGTTTCTTAAATTAAAGATATGCAATGATGACATGTGGATGGTGTTAGAAAATGAGTATTGTCAACCTAGTTGCCTCTCGGCCGTCCATTTTTTGGGTTTTTGGGGGGGGGGGGGTGGTGGTGGTGGTAAGAGGAGTTTTGTCAGAGGAAATAATATTTCCTAAGGTTAAGGAATTAATATTGTAATATGATTTGTAAGATTCCTACTTGTATGTTAAGCTTACACGCTTGTATATATTAGCTTTTGTGCTATGAATAGAATTATCAAGTTTATATTTTCTACATATGAGGAAAGAGAAAACAGCAAAATTTAGTTTGTGCGAAATTACTGTTCGTAATTTTATTTTGTATAAAAGATCAAATTATATTTTCACTCTACAAAATTTTGTTAATAGGTAATTTAGATAATAAACCTGACTATGTTGCTAAAATTATGCCAAATTGAAAGGTCTAGGTCAAGTAAATGAAAGTGCAAACGTTGCATGAAAAACAATGTTTGAACAAGTTACAAAAGTTGACATTTATTTATCAAAAGTTACTAGCGGTATAAGGGAAGTAGTCAAACTTCTAATAAAACATGCAAGATATCTTGATTATCTAACACGGCATTTTAACTTCAGACCCTTACATCACAATCCGTTCGACTTTAGTTATGAATAGTTTAGTTAGATTAGTTCATCATAAAGAAAATATGTGTGACCGGTGTGAAAGGTCTGTCCACACGCTCAAAGAAATTAGTTACCAAAAGTTGGGAATGATGATATGTGAATATTTACTATATCTTTCGGTGTATAACATGCACCAGATAAATGAAGAGGTGGATATTTAATTTCAAAACTAAAAATTAAACCTAAAAAATCTCGATAAAACAGTATCTGTCTTTAAATAAAAGAAAAACTAATGAAAAGGGATTGAAAACTTTGAGTTTTAACGATAATGACAAAATAAAGGGTCAAGTGAATAGTACCGGATTGACTTTTTAGTGTAAAAATGTTATTTTTCGTTAAAGTGAACAGTGTCGGGAACTTTTCGTTAAAGTTCCATTAAATAAATAAATGAGGGGTAAAGGGAGCTAGATAAAGAGTGAAGGGGAACACTTGGATTCACAGGGACAGATCAACATGGTGCTTAAGTTAAATGTTGATTATTGTTTACCAAATAAGTTGGAACATTTAGATTTTAAAGAAAACTAATGAAAAGAGCTTGAAAACTTTGAGTTTTAACGATAATGACAAAAGGGGTGTGATATCCACACACCCCTTTTTATTTTTCCCACACATTTTTGGATTTTGACCGTCGGATCAGATGAATTGAAGAAGATCTAACGGACAAAAATTAATAGGGGTGTGTGAATAGCACACCCCATGACAAAATAAAGGGTAAAGTGAATAGTACCAGAATTGACTTTTTTTAATGTAAAAATGTGGTTTTTCTTTAAAATAAACAGTACCAGAAGTTTTTCGTTAAAGTTCGTTAGATTTTAAGGGGTTTGGAGTGTTGTGTGTTCAGCCACGGGCCCAATCCACATCATGGTTCATGAACATGCTTGTTTGACAAAGGTAAACCCTGATGTCTATCAGGGATCAGGATCCTCTCCTGAGCAAAGGATGAGGATCCTCCTGACCAAGCTCATTGGGCCATTGAAATTTTATCCAAAGACTATAAACAGAAGCCCCTCTAAAATTTATAATAATTGTAGCCGTTGGATAAAATTTTAACGGTCCAATAGGCTTGGTCAGGAGGATCCTCATCCTTTGCTCAGGAGAGGATCCTGATCCGTCTATCAGGTTGTCTACTCCAGGATGTGTCTAATAATATGTGATCTGAAGAAAATCTTGTTCATCACGAAATGCATTTTTCAGGTAGCTAGAAAAAGACGTTGTTTGCTCATAACAGGTAAGGGTTTGCTTCTTGCGGTAGAAATCGAAGAAGGTCTGGTACTCTATAATCATGCTCTCATTGTTGACTATATTGTAGATACTCTAGGAGATTTGTAATTTATTGTAATCTTATGATTCAGTTTCTTTATCTTTTATAATTATTTTTCTTATAGAATAAGGCATATGTGTCTATATATTGTAAACCCTAGAGGATGAATAAACCAACGAAGTATTCAATGTATTTCTTGGTATCAGAGTCAAGGAACGGATTTGTAATGCCACGTGATGGGTGGATCCCCTTGACCCCTTGCGATGATGGTGGGTCTCTTGGCTTTGCGGGTTGGGTGAGTCTCTTGGCTCCACGTGGTTGTTGATGTATGGATCTCTCACATTTGACCCACTAATTGGGTCCTAGTGAGGGGACGTGTTGAAATATACCACATTAGCAGGATGAGGGAGAAAAAGAAGAGTTTAAATATCTTAATCCTACTACAGCTAATACCAAGGCATTTTGTGGTAAAACCTGACACTTGGCGAACTGTGCCATTGGTAATTAACAAGTTGGGAACAATATCGGTATTTTTGGAAGCTCGTCTTTCTGATAACTTAACTTGTCAATTCTTTGGATAGGCTGCTCTTGGTTATATATACCGTTGAGAGCGTGACTCTAATGTTAGAAAAATAAGAGACTTTGCATATTCTTATAAAAAGTTGGACGACGTACTTTCTGTATTGTTGAGTGATTTATAAAATCTCAATTTCTCTAATGGTATATTGTTATATTCTTATATCGTCCGTCAACTAAACATATGTCTCCAATTGTAAGGGTCCAAAATCGCTTAAAGGGTTGTGGTCCTGTGGACAACAAAAGCCACATTATTTTAAGGTCAAAATTTTATATAGCCCAGCAGAGGCAGCCCCAGTGCGCGCCTACCTCTCACAAATTTGTACATCGAAAAACATATTAAGGGTCATTATCATTCTTTGATTCATATTAATGTGATTTAATTTAATTAATTAATTAGCTGTTGTTTGAGTGTTGACTCATTCACCAGAAAAAGTCACCAGTCCTAATATATATGAACTATTTTCAGAAGATACATAGAATAGTTGATCTATTTCAAAGATTTATTTCTATGTAGTACGTACAATAATCGATTGATTTCGATATGGTGGTTTAGGCTTTAGTGGAAAGGGTAAAAGCTAGGGGTTAAAGGCGTTAGTTGGTCTCTCAAAATACCGTTATTCATAAAATTTAGCCCTCTCAAAATTATGTTGTTCCAGTGGTGTGAGAGGTAAGGGGCTAAAATGTATTAGGTGGCTAGTTCTCATTAGCAACTAATTGCTTCTTAAATTGAGTCTTGAAGAGCCTTGGACAAGGGCCGGGACCAAACTGCCCCCTTGGAGAGCAATGGCATGAGCTATTTTATCCTATGCTAGATATGTCCCACTAGAAATTAATTTTTTTTTTTTTTTTTGAAGTTAAAAACACTTTTGACTAGGTTAGTTTGCATACATTAGATATTCTCTAAGAAATACCGATTAGGTTTCAACTCTACAAAAGTCTCTTTGAACCAAGTTTTTCCATTAACCATTGTTTGAATATTATTTATTTGCTACTACTAGAAAGACTTGTTGTAGTTTCACATTTTTCTCACTCTTTCGCATAGAATGCGAATAAGATGTGATGTTCTTATAATTTTGTAAGATATGTTACTATATGTAAAACAAATTAATTGATTTCAAACTATATAGTATTTGAAGCTTAACGAAATACCAATTAAGTTTTGAACCCTATAAATAGGGCTTGTTTGAAAGTACTTTTAAAATGACTGAAAATACTTTTAGTGAAATTATTTTTTGAAACCGATCCTTATTAAAAATCCACGTGGATCTTGGAAAAAAAAGCACTTGAAGTGCTTCCTGCAAGATGCACTAGATGTGTTCTTGCAGGAAGCGCTTCAAGTGCTTTGGAACCCAAAATCAATTTCACCAAAAGCCTTTTTAGTCATTTTAAAAGCACTTCCAAACGAGCTCATAGTCTCTTTGAACCAAGTTTTTCCATGAGCCCTTGTTTGAATATCATTATATATTTGCTACTAACAAAAAGAATTGTTAGTTTCACATTTTTAGAACTCTCTTGTATAAAATGAGAATAGAATGAGACGTGACGCTCTTATAATATCGTAAAATATGTCACGTCGACGATAAATGGCTAACATGTTCAATTTAAATATCTAGTGCTCGACTACAAAATGATTTTATTTAGCACTACTCTATTGATACTATAGAAGTAAAATGCATGCATGTAAATGCTGGTCTTTAGGAAACTCAAACTTGTATTGATTTTCACCATTACTTACATAAATTAAGATTTAACCTACCGTGGCATCCAAGATAGTGAGTGACAGACCTAGACAACATGTCCAAACAAGTAAAGGGTATATGCCCTTTGAATCATTAACCCCTGCACAAACCTCTTTCACTTTCACTTTGTTCCTTTTTTTTTTGCTACTACTACTAAAAGCTTCAGTGAGCTAGATTTAACCTAGGGCGCACTTTAGCAACCAGAGGGTTCGCCATCTCACACGACAGCTTTAGCACCTCCGATAAGTCCACGGTATTCCCATCCAACGGCTGCCATTCGTACTCGTGTAACAGCGAAGCTACCCAAAACGTCACCGTCGTCAATCCCAGAGCCTTTCCCGGGCAAGTCCGCCTACCCGACCCAAACGGTGCAAGCCTAAGATCCGAGCCCAAAACGGAAAACTCCTGCTCTCCTTCCCGGGCTACAAACCTCTCGGGCTTAAACTCCAGTGGGTCCGCCCAGACTTCCGGGTCCCGCGAAATGGCCCACATATTCACCATGGCTGTGGTCCCCGCGGGCACATGATACCCATCTATCGTAGCTTCTGTGATCGCCAGGCGGGCCCAAGATAAAAGTGGGCCCGGTGGGTGCATCCTCAAGACCTCTTTCACCACAGCCGTCAGATACACCAGCTGGGAGATGTCTGTCTCATCGACGGCTCGTGACCTCCCAACAACTTTGTCTAGCTCGTCGTGGACCGTCGATTGGACTTGGGGATGCAGAACCATCCTCGCCAGAATCCACTCGATCAGAACCGCCACCGTGTCCGTCCCTCTAAATATCATTTCCTATACAGCAAACGACACCGTTTAGATAATAGAAGATTTTATTTAAAATCCGAGTAAATATCGGGGGAGAGCGATTTAAATTCGTACCCAAAGGACGGCGATCATATCGGAGTCGGACAACTTATCAGGTCCTCGGAGGGAAAGCAGGACGTCGACAAAGTCAGGGGCCTTTTCGTCTTTTTCGGATTTGAGACCGGTTCGGTGCTCGGAAATGATTTTGGAGACGAACCGGTTCACCTTGGGGACGAGATTGGAGCATCTAAACCGGATTTTCTGGGCATCAAAACCGGCCAACCAGGGAAGATGATCGGACCAATTTAACATACCCAACAAATCGTAGCCTTCGTCGACCAACCCTTTGAGCTCCTCCACCTCATTGTCCACGGAGCCGAATTCCAGCTCGTACTTCCTGCCAAAAACAGAGCACATCATGTTGTTCAGCGAAGCCCGCTTGATCACGTCACGAACCGCCAGTTTCTCCTTGTGGGTTCCGAACATTGCCGCCATTTGAGAAGCTATGTCCCTCCTCTGGGCCTCTGAGGCCTTGATTTGCTTGGGGGAGAAGAGGTGGGTGGCGGAGATACGCCTGAGGGTCCGCCAGTAGACGCCGTAGGGGGCGAACCCGATGGCCCTGTTGAACATGAGGGAGTAAGCGGATTCCTTGACGGGGCGGTCGGCGAAGGCGGAGCTGTTGAGGATTTCTCTGGCGACGTCGGGGTGGCACGTGACCACGACTCTGGTTTGGCCGAGGCTGAACGCCATGAGGCGCGCGGCGTTGAGGGATAGGGCGGCGGAGGCGATTTTGCGGTGGGCCAGGGAGGTCATGAGGGACATGCTGCCTATGAGAGGCAGACCTCTGGGCCCCGGAATGGTGTTCTTTTTCGAGAAGGGGCCGATTGTTTTGATGTTGCGGCCCCATGCTGGGCCGCCCGGGTGAGACCAGTAAATTAGAGAGGTGAGAAGCCATGTGAGGGAGACGATGAGAAGCGTGCATGCAATGCTTTCGGGAGAGAAAGCTGTGCATTTGGAGGCCAGGGCAAATACCCATAGACTTTCTATCTCTGTTTTCATGGCGGAATTGTAGATTGTAGAGAGAGAGGGAGAGAAAGGGAGAGAGTAGGGGGTAGGGAGTAGACTTCCTTTTGCAGTGAGAAAAAGGAAGGGAAGGAGGAGTGGCTTTTGAGTTTGAACCAAAAACTAGCTGATGGATGGGGCTATATATAGGAAAGATATGGTGCATATTTTTTCTGGCTTGGATTATGAATTTCTTTTTTTATTTGATACGACGATATTCTATTGTAAGGAAATGAAAGATCGTTGTAAGAGAATAAAAGGTCGTTTTTTTTTTTTTTGAATACATCGATATTTTTACATTAAGTGGAGAGAGATTTCGATTAAACCACGCAATGGGGTAATCTAACTTGGTATTAAATTCGTCATCTACGAGATTCGAACCTAAGACCTCTCATTTCTAAATAAAGAGTAATACTATCATACCGTAATATTGAATGACAATAAAATGTCGTGTTAAGTTGTATAAAAATAATGAATTTTTTTTCTTCAAAAAATAATAAATCTCTTGCACAAATGTGAAGAAGTATATCATCAGATTCTAAAAATAAAATTTTAGAGTAAAAACTTAAACAAGTGAAAAAAAAAAAAATTTTGAAAGAAACATGAAAAGTAAATAGAAAACCGTTATACTGAAGAGTGGGAACGTAGAGGTTCTAAGTTTATAACTGAAAACTCCCACCTCATCCTAAATTTAACTAATGACAAAAATAAAAATAAAAATAAAAAAAATAAAAAAAATTTATAACTGAAAGAAGTTATTTTTAATTAAATTTTGTTCTAATAAAGTTAGGGAGTGGAAATATTTGGGAGATACGCCGCAAGATATGAACGACACTATTTTGTCTTGTCGGTTGGAATTACAAAAAAGAGCAATTAAGTTGAGAAGAGATTTTTCAATGTCCAGATTAAGACGTGGTACACGAGAGATTTTTCAGTATGATCGTCATACGAAGTGGTACATTACGTATCTTTATATAAATGGTGAGTTTTGTCTGTTAAAAGGTTAATAACTTAAAAATTAAAATTTTCCACCACTTACATAAAAACACATGATGTACCATCTGTATTCCCGTCACAATTAAAAATTTCTCGTGATACATCACGTTTCACAATATAAATCACGAAATATTTATGTTAATAAATTAACAACGAATAACTCGTAGTCGTATCTTTTTAAGAGATTACTCTATTTGTTTAGTAATTGTATGAACAACTTAATCATTAAGTCAACTTGACTCGTGCGAGTATTTCATCCCTCCTTTCCCTTGACCTTGATTTCAGTTCGGGTTGTTGGTTAAAGCTTAGAACATAAATATTTGACCTAATCTATAATTATAATTAATAAAAATCATGAAAAATTAACTCCAAACACTATATGATGACTTACTTAAAGAAAATAGTTGGGAGAACAAATTTATCTGTTGCAATATATAGTATCACATCTCTATAGACGAGTAACCTACTTAGTGAGTCTTACCGGCTTCTATTAAAAGGGGACACAAACAAATGGAACATGATCAATTGACCTAAAATACATTATAAAATTGTTTTTTTTTAGAGGAAGCGGAATTGGTTTTATTATGAATGTTTAAAATGCATACAACCATCAAGGAGGACGTTCAATATGATATCTGGAGGTTCCTCAAATCAACCAGAATCAAAATTAGAAATTAAGCCCAATTTGACCCATCTATGCGCTACACAATTGGAAGAACGACGAGAATGACAAACTTTGAAATCAGTAAGTTGTTGTAAACCTGCGTTGATGATATCCTCTCTGCAATCACAACCAAGGGAGGAACATCTTGCTGGAAACTGCCCAGTGACTGAACAAGTTGTAAGGAATCACTTTCAAGGATGACTTGATTCCACTGGTGATCCAACGCACATTGCAGACCTTCCCTAGCAGCCAAAAACTCCACCATCGTAGGGGTTGTGGCATGAGATATTTTACGACAGCAACCTCCAGCATAGCCACCGGCAATACTATATTAATTGTATTTGCTTTATTCTTTTTAATTGAAAATATTTAGAAGTACTTACTGTGTTTCTTTAGGAATGACTATATATTAATTATGCACATCTGCATTTGCTTTATTCTTTTCAATTTTAAATTTGAGAAATTACACAACAATTAACAAACAATATTATCTCATAACTTTTGTCACATCCCGGTTCGAGCCCCCACCACATCCCGGGTTCAACTCTGTCGTAGCATGATATTGTCCGCTTTGGGCCCCAACCACGTCCTCACGGTTTTGTTTCTAGGAACTCACATGAGAACTTCCCAGTAGGTCACCCATCATGGGATTGCTTTCGCGCGAACTCGCTTAACTTCGAAGTTCCTACGGAATCCGAAGCCAATGAGCTCCCAAAAGGCCTCGTGCTAATTGGAGGTGGGTATGTACATATAAGTCATAGAGGATCCACTCCCCTCGGCGATGTGGGATCTCACAATCCACCCCCCTTAGGGGCCCGACGTCCTCGTCGGCACACTTCCGACCATGGATTGGCTTTGATACCAAATTGTCACATCCCAACCCGGACTCCACCACATCCCGGGCTCGACTCCGCCGTAGCACGATATTGTCCGCTTTGGGCCCGACCACGCCCTCACGGTTTTGTTTCTAGGAACTCACATGAGAACTTCTCAGTGGGTCACCTATTATGGGATTGCTCTCGCGCGAACTCGCTTAACTTCGAAGTTGCTACGAAATCCGAAGTCAGTGAGCTCCCAAAATATCTCGTGTTAATTGGAGGTGGGTATGTACATATAAAGCATAGATGATCCACTCCCCTGGGCGATGTGGGATCTCACAATCCACCCAGTTGTGCTGGCCGACACCTGGAGGGTGACGAAGCCATAAAGTGTAGTGTAGTGGAAGAAGAATGTGAATAAATTTAAAGGAAAACTAATAAAAATGGCTTGAAAACTTTAAGTTTTAACGATAAGGACAAAATAAAGGGTAAAGTGAATAGTATTAGATTTGACTTTTTAGTGTAAAAATATGGTTTTTTGTTAAAGTGAACAATACCATGGTCTTTTCGTTAAAACTCTTTTAATAAAATGCTTGCTTTCCAAAAATAAAAAAAACAAAAACAAAATCAAAGACATTGGTTCAAGTACGTTTATCGTATCATTCGTGTAGACTAGAGCTTTTGGCTAAATGTGGTAATAATTTTGTTTTAATTAATTTTTTATTCAAGTGAAGTTTATAAAACTCTTTTTGTATTAATATAAACAGTTTTATTTATGAAGTTTTATAAAAGCTTGTTTGGACGTGTTTTTAAAATGATTGAAAGTGCTCTTGGTAAAAAATGTTTTTATAACCAATCATGCAAGTAAATCCTGAAAAAGTGCTTAAAGTGCTTCCTAGAAGAAGGACATTAGAAAGCACATTAAATGCTTTTGAAACCCAAAAATATTTTCTCTAAAAATACTTTCAGTCATTTTAAAAGTACATCCAAACGAGTCATAAATCGGTAAGGAGCTAGTTGAACACCTACTCATATCGAAGTTTTATAAAAGAAAACTTTAACGAAAAGCTTCCGGTATTATTTACTTTAACAAAAAATTATATTTTTACATTAAAAAATCAAATCCAGTACTATTTTTATCATTACAGTTAAAACTCAAAATTTTGAAACATAAAACTCATGTCTCGTCGTCGTCCTCATTAAACCCTACAACCCAGCCAGCGGTAGGCTTTGGGTGGCCATTATCTCGTCGTCCGCCTTAAACCCTACAACCCAGCCAGCGGCAGGCTTTGGGTGGCCATTATCTCGTCGTCGTCCTCCCTCTCCCCTCCTCCTCCTCCCCTCCTACTCCTCCTCCTCCTCCACTTACAGACTTTGGGTGGCCATTATCTCCCCCATTTACAGGTCAGGCTTCTTCTTCCTTCTTCCTCCTCTAATTTTTCTGTTTTTTTCTACCCTTATGTTCCTTTTAATTTAGTTTGGAAAAGTCTGATTTAGGGATTCAATCCTACTAGTACTAGGGTAAACCTCAATCCCAAC
>JAOEHR010000139.1:80703-91986 GCA_025448175.1 Aronia arbutifolia
AAAACAAAAGTAGCTGGTTTTCACAAAACCATGCTTGTACGAAAAGGCAATCACAAATCTATTTCCTTGTTTTCATTGCATGATTCTTCTCATTTTTCTTAACCCTCCTTACTTAGTGTTAATTGGAAAGGGATTAAGATTAACGTATGAATGCCGACTGATCACACACACTAAAGTCCCTTTTGGGAAGTTGAATCTTTTTTGACCTTTGCAAACATAAAAGTAAAAGCTTAAGTATTGCTTTCTTTGTGCCCATAATTCTTTTCCAATCACACACTTACACAGAGAGAAGAATGAGATGAGGTTGGAGTCATCAGCTGTCCTTTAGGGTGAACTCCAATGAAAGCTTTTTGTGCATGACCACAAATTTGAATGGATAATTGGGGTGTGATTGTTCCACTTGACCAAGACCCCTATCTCTATTAGTTAAATATTTTAATTAAATCTTTTGCAGAGGAGTACTTTGGATAATTGTTCCTAGCTATTAGGTCGATGTGCATCGGAACTTTGGGCTATTGGCTTGGTCCTAGCGGATGGGAACTTGTGGTGGACCTCGTATTCGTAATAGCTCCATACATATATAGGTACTGTAGTACTACTTACTAATGTTTGAACTAATTAAATCCTCATCGAGTCATGTATTGGTAAAGGGTAATAAAACTGGCTATCTAAAAGCTAGCTAGGCTGCTTTCTTGCAGCAGTATCTTTGAAGTACTGTAGGATCCAAGGCAACTTAATTTGGTTCAACTTTATTCCCTCATTAATTCGCAGGATTGACTGGCTAGGGCTTGTTCTTTGTTCCTGCAGCTGAGGTTTGAACCCCTTTTTGAATAGAGATCTGGCGTTCTGTAATTTGATCTTTAGGCCTAAATATGCCAAAATTGTGCCTTTGTTCTTTGCTAACTAGGCTCAACTTTATTCCAGAAGAAAAAATGAAAACACTCCAAGAAAGTTCATATGAGCAAGTGGCCCTTTACCACACTGTTGGAGAGTAGTGTTGCCCTTGCACCACGACATGAGTTTGAACCCCGTCTGCTCTCTAATCTAACAAATTTATCGTCTGACAAAAAAAAAAAAAGTTCATATGAATTTATATTTCATGCATATAACTTAATGCAGTACTAAAGGGCAGTGGAAGGGTCATATGTCTCGCTGCTTGCGTGATGAGCTTTTAAATTATTCCACTAAATATAGCACCGAAGGAAATTATAATTTATAAGCTAAATTGGACCATCGTGTCATACCTCAATCCAAACAACAAAATTTTTTCTAATTTTAAAGAATGTTTCGCCAAAAACATGAGCAGGAATGTTTGTTTTCCCAGATGTGTATAAATGCATGACACATCCACCGTTTGCTTCATCAGGTATCACACGTCTTACACTTTCCCTTAATTTACTTGATGTTAGCTCCGATGAGAACAATTGGAGACCATGTATGTATCATGACATCATGTATGTACTCTCACATGTATTGTGATGTGAAAATTATAGAACACTCCCAACTTCTCTTGAATCATGAGATCCTTTCTTCTCATATATTTCTTTGCAATTTTATACACTCACAAGGGAGTGCTAGAAACTGAACTCCGAGCTAGTGTTCTCTACCTTTTGTTCTTCCTGCTTTAGGGTTTCAAATAATGATATCTTATTGAAACGGTTCCAAACATAAGCACAAACATGAAATTTTGTGAATCAGCTACAAAGTGTTTTGAGGAGGCAAGTTAATTCCTCTTATTGGGCTAAGTTTTGAATGTCAAAATCCACTAAATTAGTTATGAATATGGGAGTTTTAATGAAAAGTCCGCGGTACTGTTCACTTTAATGAAAAACCATATTTTGACATTAAAAAGTCAAACCTGGTACTATTTACTTTACCCTTTATTTTGTTCTTATCGCTAAAACTCAAAGTTTTCAAGCTCTTTTCATTAGTTTTCCATATGAATATTTTATTGGGCATATATTAATAAATCACAATGCTAAACTGGTTAAAGGTATTCCTTTCTACATTCATGGTCCTAGATTTGTATAAGAAACAAAATGTCTTATTTGTTAACTAGTTAGTCGGATTTCCATTTGGACCCTGCAAGTCCAAAACTTTATGGTCGAGCTCAGCCTAAACCTTTAGGTTCAACTAGCAGGGAGGAATCCAACATGGGCCGAGGGTTTGTTGTCCCCAAATTTCATATCTCATTTGTATCATATTTTTAATTTTTGACATGTGTTATTCAACTTAACTCCAAACTAACATTATTAAATTTTAAGAAAACTAATGAAAAATGCTTGAAAATTTTGAGTTTTAACTATAAGGACAAAATAAAGAGTAAAATGAATAGTACCAGGATTGACTTTTTAGTGTAAAAATATGGTTTTTCGTTAAAGTAAACACTACCAAGAGTTTTTCGTTAAAAATCTTATTAAATTTTTCATAAATTAATTATATTACCAAAAATTAAATATTTACAAAAACCAACAGTTAAATAAACTCCCGAGCACCACATAACCCCATCGCCGCCGCCATTGCTCCTCCTTACCGCCGGTAAAGCTTCCTCTCTCTCTCTCTCTCTCTCTCTCTCTTCATATCCCACACTAGATCATGATCGATCCAGCACATCGAACAACGAATATTCTGTCAAAGTTTGGTATTGGGATGCAAGGAGGATATCTAATCGATGCTTCGCCGCAGGATATTTGCAGTGAGAAAACTACATTCGAATGTCAAGGAGGACATCTGCAGAGAAGAATATAGAGATAAAAGAGAGAAAAGAGAGCTTCGTCGGAGGTGAACATTGCAGCCGACTTGCACGGTGGGAAAATTTGGGGTTGGTTGTTGCGGTGTAGGGTTGTTGGGGAGGTGGCTGTTGGTTTTTTTGTTGTTGATTAAATTTTCAGTTTTTATTTTAGTAATTAATTATATGAAAATTTAACAGTGTTAGATTCGAAAATAAGTTAAAAGAACATGTGTCAAAAGTCTAGAAACAAGCCACGAATGAGACCTGAAATTGAGACGGCCTGGAATAATAATATAATATTGAGATATATTAGTTCAAATTTCTACTATAAAACCATCATTCTTAAAAAGCCCTGCTAAAAAAATGTATCCACATATAGTCTTGTATGACATGACAAAAAATATTGACACATGGAAAATATCGACAACTCAATTTTCTCAACAAAAGTTACAAAACTCACACCATCTCTCTTTTACCAAATCCACAATTTCCCCATACATGATTCTCTCCTAGTAAACTAAAACTCGAAATCACAGCAAGTAGCTCAATGGTAAGGGCCCAGACTGCAATTCTTTAATAAACAAAAAATGTGGGATGTTATGGGTTCAATGTTCCGAGCTTGTGAGTCTGCTTGGCAGTGGCCACGGGTAGAGTGAAATTCCCCATAACCTTTTCGGACCTAAAAAGAGTGGATAATCTTTGGACCCGAACCTCAATCCAACCGTTGACTTCATCATGCCCTCTCCTCTCGCAAAGTCCCTAATCCTCCTCTTGTACTTCCCTAGAAAAAGGCCTTTTGCAAACCACCTTGAAAGAGATGGGGAGAGAATCAAACCTGAGTATGAAAATATGTGAATACATATTTGAGAAAGGATAGATTAAGATTACTGATTTTCTAACAGGGATATTAACCTAATTTCGCAATAATATTTTTTTGGTCTGCCTTCAAATATGACTTGGTTCGTTCTTATCTAAAAGTTAGAATGCATTGACCATAATGCATCTGATGACTAGCTACTTATACAATAATACCGTGATTATTTGAAGGTCAATGGAAATTATGTTGTATGACAAGATATTCAAAGACAAAAAACAAGAATTAGAGAATAACATGTCACTCACACCCTTTCTCTTTTGCTTTCTTCAAAAGCAAACACTGATTGCTCACTCCCCCACTTTGGGTGGTTTTTCCACCCGCACTTCCTTGACTTTGCATCTTTCTGAGTTTCTAACCCATGCCACCATCTATTTATGTCTCATTTTGCTGGCATATTTTATCAAACATAATCATATGCGGTGAGTAATAGTATATGCTATATAGTTCGGGAGCATATAACAAGGATAATTCCACGATATCACTTAATGACTTAGTGTATATCCCTAATTACTGATTAGTATAACTTGCTATAAATTAGTGGTAGTACTTGTAAAAAAACAGAAATGAATCTAGTTGGGTAGCACTTCATGACTTGTCAAATTCGAAATCAAATCGTAATACGTCTTGGTGTAATTGTATTTCCTTATTCTTCTGAAGGTCTCAATTTTGGAAATGTTTGTTATTCTTTGTCCAAAATGTGTAGTCGTTAGTTTTTTGTGCAAATGAATAACATATGCATGTCACCGTAAAAGTCGTCAAACAAAAAACTGTTTGCTCAAATTCGAGACTAGTAAATTTGGCTCAAATAATAATTTATATTGTCTCAATTTAACTATCTATTGTTAGGTGTAAGATTTTATCACAAAAAACATTTATGATATTAGAAGTGGAACTCTCACGTATAATTAAGTTGCATATTATCTTTTGTCTTCTCCAATGTGGGACTTTAGTCTTCTTCTTTTTTACAAATGATAGCATTAGTCGGTTAATTAGTTGTTAAGGGAGGGAGATCGGTAGGACCGCAATATGGTGCATAAACATGATTGCTTTCCACCACTGCGGTAAAGCGCCATATACAATATGAGACTTTATTCTCTAACAAAAACTAGCTCATTCATATAAAAATTCATGATTTTTCCTTGAAAAAAATGGAAATGAATAATTTATCAAGTGCTTTCTAAATGAATAATTTATCCTTCAACATTGAAATAAATATTGAATATCATTTCAAGAGTGAGTATCTGATTCCACTCGTAGCTTATCAAACGATGATAATTTTCAGCAGCTTGCAACATCAAAAGAGCTGTGAAAACATAATCTAACTTTACTTGTAACTTATTAATATGTAATCTCCATGCTAATTGTAAGCTCAAATAAAGTAACTAATGCTTAAGAGTGAGGATCTCACATGCCCACATGGGTGCAAAACCCAAAAATTCATTTACCATCAAAATCTCTTCAAACACCACTTGCTCGAATATAATTATTATTTCTCTTGTTGCAGCCATCAACATTAACCTTTAACCAACCTGTAAAAAAAAAAAGAAAAAAAAAAAGAAAAGAGTGCTTCTCAATGAAAGCGAAGATTCAATCATGTAAGGTTTGTTATTCTTGTGTATAAAAGTCAACCATTCACAAAGATAAGTACAAATAGCAATTGTAGGCTCATCAACCATTTCAAAATTCTGCCCAAAAACAAATTTATTTCACTAGTACTAAATAAATTAGCAAGCAACGAAAAATACAAACCTCCACTGTAAACCCCTTAAGATGAGTGATTTAATGGTGAATTAATTAAAAATGTAGCCAACCGGTGTTCAAAAACATAAGTCACTTATTCAAACCCCCTAAGATGAGTGATTTAATGGTGAATTAATTAAAAATGTAGCCAACCGGTGTTGAAAAACATGAGTCACTTATTCAAAGCCACAAATACATCTTTGGCACCCGGACCGGTTATTGCTCATTCTATTTTTCAGATTTTGATCATTAGTTAGGAGCTTATCAAAAGTGTACATGGCCATAGGAAACTCTGAAAACCATAAGAGGTATATAAAGTTTTCAAATGAGATTCCATCGCCAACAAGAAAATCACTATAATTAATGACCAACATGTAACCGTCATTTGTTTCCCTCCATAGGGAAATCGGAACGTTTATTTTCTAAGATGAACGCCATGGACGAGCAAAGGATAACAAATTGAAAATAGGATTGAAACATGTTTTCTTTTGCATATGAATACTACAACATAATATCACAAAATTTTATAACCTGCACTCATATTTGAAATTTTTTTTTACGGTCTCTTTTATTGAAAAACACTAAGTGTAGGTCTTTGGTGTTCAAAACACCATTTTTGCACAAAAAGTAAAACTCCAACATTTTGACAGAGTAATAGGTTTTTCCTTGTAAAAAATAAAAAAAAATCCTTCCATATAATACCTCCTGGCCCCAAAAATATCGCTTATTAATTGTAGGGATACTTTCTGAGAATTTGTATTACACAAGAGAAAACAATAATAAAAAGTTGAGGGCCACATTTGTGCGCTATACAGCAAACACACTCCACACTCTGTCATCGATTGATAGTGAAATCCAGCAACACATACATACCTCTAATTCTAAACCAAAGAAATGTCGGGACCTACTGGAATGGTATTTTGAGCCGAAAGGAGAGAAGGACCATTTTGTCATTCTGTAACCGATTTTATTCGACCCCTCTAAACTTTGTTGGAAGTACATTTCATATGAGGGAGAGGGTTGTGTTGTGTGTCTTGTGCCTTACAAATGTATGTCAACATGGACATGTTCGAGAGCTGCCATTGGATGTCTCCAGAATTTGCCATCTTGTAGAAGACACCTCAATGTCGGTTTCTTGCTTGGAGCTTCAAAACTACAACTCCACCCACGTGTCTTGCCTTGTTCCACTCACAGTCTACGTGTCTTACCTCCCTACCCTCTAGTTCCTACACACAAAATTAAAAGAACAGTTGTTCTTATTAGTATATCTGTAAATCTAATATATATCGTCTCTAATCCATCTGATATATAATGCCAACAAGTATTTGATTCAGTGATATGCGGTTTTCGATTTGTTAAATGAGGCTCTAATTAAAGGTTGAATAATTAATAGTAAATAAAAGCCTATAACAAAAGTCGTCGCAGTTGGATTCTCCCTTTCTCCCCTCTTCACCTCTCATCTCTTTCCTTTTTCACGTCTACTGTGGTGAATAATGATTCGTTTGTGGTGATTTAATTTTTGTCTGAGCCATGCTTAGATATGTGATCTCCATCACTTCTTTTCTACTTTTTTAGTTGCTAGTTCAGTTGATGGTTTTGTTGCATAATCTCTTGTGTGACCGGTTATGAAGTGATTGAATTTGTAGCTGCCAAGATTGAATTTCTTTTGCATTTTGAGTGCTATAATACAATCGCGTGCTTCTCATAAGTGATTCCCTCCAACTGATCCAAGTCTTGGACAACTTGTGTGGTATTTCTTCTTCATCAAGTTTAGTGTTGTTGATTTCAAGATTTGGTTGCACTTTGCTGGTTCGTGTGCTTATTCTTCAAATTAATCCAAGATACCATCTTTACAATTTTTTACTTTCCTTCTCTAATAAAACTGCTAGCGTTTCATCTCAATATTGTTTCCGACTTGGTAAAACTTTTTTAAAAGAAAACAAATGATATTATCTACACTAAGGGGGTGGGAGAGTGGCTAAGCCTCACAATGGGGCAGCCAGAATAATGTGGTCTAAATTCACCTTTAGCGAGAATCAAACCTAAGACCTCTAGTTAAGAGAAATACCACTAGACCGTAATACTAAATGGCCACTTGGTACAACTTATGTAACATTATTTTGTGCCATGTTTATCATACTCAAACAATCCAAGTCCCCTATTAATCAAAACGGCAACTAAACCACTTTGTGTGAAACCCAAAGTACCATCAGTTACAACTTACAACACCCCACTTTCTTATCTGATTGTTTAGTAAAGATGACGATGTTTTTACCGTCAACTGATAATCAATCAAGGGTCAAAGGAGCCCACTTACGAAACCCTAGTTACACAACTAATGAAAGCCCACATTATTCTTGGGCTCCGTCTCTCTCTCTCGCTATATATCAAATTCATTCTCTGGTTGGTATGCGTTTTGCATTAGGACTGGTTTATCAAAGATGACCAACGTACCAAGGTCTCTAAGTTATTCTTCTCTAACCCTATTCAAGCAAGCCATCGCAGCCTCAGATCCTTGGCCGTTTTCCTTCCTTTTCTTGTAAGATTTTCTCTGGGGGAGAAGATCAAAAGCCCTAGGGTTTGCCTTTGTCTTTGCCTTCATCTTCTCGCCTTTGTTTGTCGGTTTTTCTTTTAATATTTTTTCAGATATGGGTAGCGGAGAGAGAAGTCTGAGAAATTTCCATCTACACCTGCCGCATCTTCACCACCACCACCATCATCACGGTGGGAAGAAACAAGTGATTAGAGATGTTCCAAAAGGGTGTTTGGCAATCAAGGTGGGCCAGGGCGAAGAGCAACAGAGGTTTGTAGTTCCTGTGATCTACTTCAATCACCCACTCTTCATACAGCTCTTGAAGGAAGCCGAGGAAGAGTATGGGTTTGATCAGAAGGGCACCATCACCATCCCTTGCCATGTGGAGGAGTTTAGGTCCGTCCAAGGCATGATCGATAGGGAGAAGTCCCTCCACCACCATCACCAGCACCAGCACCATCACCATGTCGGGTGCTTTAGGGTTTGATCATCAATCAAAGATTGTGGCTTGAATCCCAATTCTCTGTAAATTTCGAGTTTTTTTTTTTAATTTTGTTTGTTTCCTTTTTAGTTGGAAGGTGATGGCAAATACGATGTGATGATGATGAAAAAGAACTGTGAATGTGGATTGCATTTGCAGTCATTTTGTTATTGTTAGGAATCTTAATGATAATAAAGATAAATTCAAATGCTTTTCTTTTTCTTCTATTTATTGTTGATGAGTATTCGAAAGTTTTTGTGATAAGGAAGGAGGGCATCATTGGTACAACATTGAGAGGGAGAGAACAGACAAGGCCAAATGCTGGTAGGGTCAAAGCGGTTGCTAGGCCATTAAAATTACTAGGTCAATGATATATTCTTGAGAGACAATATTTGCATATAAATTATATCAACAATATTTTCTTCCAAAAAAGAATTTCAGTCAACGATTTTGTTCTTTTTTTTTATTTTTTTTCCTTTTTCTCCAATTTCAACAATTACACCTCTTTCTTTAGTAATTTGACCATGATCAATTTGCTTGGTTGGTTGAAAAGATGTAAATTTTTTCATAACCTTTGAATTTTGAAATGGTTATCATAAATAATTAAACAATGAAAAAAGTGCAGCAAAAGCGGAAATTTCTCAATTCCTTTCTTTTTCTTTTTCGATATTTGGTAATAACATATTGATTCGAAAGTTATATAATTGATATTATTGATAATATTTTTTTTAACAGAGATATTAGTGATAATATTGAATAAACAGAATAATATCATTCACTTGAGATATTATTTGTATGACTACAAAGATGCCAACAGAAACTCTAGGGAACTGGAAACAGTAGTGATGGGCCATAAATTGAACATAGAGTGTGGACCATTCTATCTGGAGGCTGTGCTCCACACTGCTCATACATGATTGAATAGTGAATACTCTTTGGAATCGTTGTGTATATATCATTTCCCATTTTCTTTTTCTTCTTCCACTTATTGTTTCTGTTATTGTTTGTTTGGACCTCATTAAATTGGGTCGATCATGGAGATGGAGGAAGACTACATACAGAGAGAGAGAGAGAGAGTGAGTGTCCGGTGGGTGCATGACATCCACGTTTAAGTTGTTCAAGTTTTTCAGTTGGTGTGTCAAGGCTCTGCATGGTAGACACTGTGTCATTCGACAGAGGAGCCAAACAAAAAGCAAGTTTGGACCTTTTTCAGATGGTATTAATTACCAGGTCTCACTGCCATTTTTAATTAAGCACCATTTATGACAATCTTGGAAGTTTATGAGAGGCATAGAGTTAGCATGCAATCGAGGTTTCAAGCAGTACCAACTTAAATACGAGCACTTGAAAAAATGTCTCGCCTTTTGAGTTTATGGAGATGTTGGTTGTTAGATTCTGAATTTTATTTTGGTTGTCGAGCTCCTAATTTTTAAATGTTGGGTATGTTGAGTATCTAAATATATGCATGTTACAAATTGTTGGGAGGGTCTGCTGAGATTATAATTAGCATGTCTTTGGATATTTGTTACAGTTGAACCGATACTATCAACACCACATGCATGTTATTGATAAAGGTTCTCTCACCTCTTTCATCCAAAATACTACATGCGATGTGAAATACATAAAATCCCTTAATTTTTTGATGTAATTTAAATTAGTTTCAATTTTTTTAAACATCCCAAATAAGTATCCAATTTATTTAAAACATCACATCCGTTAAGCCTCAATTAGATTTCTGTTAAATTAATTAGGATTTACTTTGTCTCCAAATGTCATGGAAGCATGACCTCCACAACTAATGGCCACTATCACCCCTATCAGGTCATCACCTCCAAATTCACGCACAACACCAACTCCACCTTACAACTCACGCCGCCAACATTGAGAAGAAGGTCATGGAGATTGCTAAAATGGTATGGATTATCATGATGTGGCCACCACCATCTTCACCGTCCATAAAGAAGAACTGGAAGATTTATGAGTTGAGAATCGGCGAATGAGGAAATCACATAAGCAGAAACAAGTTCTTTGAAATCCTGTAGGAATTCTTAATCCTCTTATTTGTTAGGTAATTATCCTCCTGATGTAATCTCAATTTGGGTGCATTTTCGATTCAATTCAATACTTGTTTGATCATTGGGTTCCATCTTATATAATCTACATTTGAAATTTAGATTTTGAGGCAAATAATGTTAATATCGACCATGATATACCCAGTCGGTGTGTTTTAAAATAAGGGTTGGGATGGGGTATCGGTGATCGTAGGTTGAGCTTGGAGGTGGTGGGCGCTTGATATTTTTCCATGCATCTTCATTTTTGTTTTCCATTTTATTCATGAATTAGTTTATTTATTTTTATTTTTTCACCTTCATGTCTTTTTTGAAGTTATTTTTATTATTATTTTAGTGACCAGGTAAGCTAAAAAGTGACACTCATTGCTTGGTACTTATTTGGAATATTTACAAAAATTGAGATCAATTTGAAATGACAGTAAAATGTTAGGAAATTTTAGGTACTTGATCCTGAATTTTATATACACTATTATTATTAAAATAAGGGAGTTTTAACAAAACACTCCCGGTACTATTCACTTTTAACGAAAAACCACATTTTTACCTTTAACTGGTACTATTCATATACATTTAAAAAAGACTTTTCATTAAAAGGAAATTTTTTTTGGACTTTTCGTTAGTTTTCCTTTAAAATAATAGTGCATTTAAAGCAACAAAATATTATAGCAACAACCCGTATTGAGACTTATTATATATTGGGAAATTTTATTTAAACCCATGTAATCTCTTTCTACACCCAACTTACTTTTTGTACCCATTT
Organism: Aronia arbutifolia; assembly: GCA_025448175.1. Classification (NCBI taxonomy): domain Eukaryota; kingdom Viridiplantae; phylum Streptophyta; class Magnoliopsida; order Rosales; family Rosaceae; genus Aronia; species Aronia arbutifolia. The sequence continues at coordinate 91,898 of JAOEHR010000139.1, forward strand.
GATTTTTAACTGAACTATCAATATCTCTTTAAACCCAAATTTACTACCTAAAATACCCTTACAAACCTAATTCAATATGCAAATTTATC
>JAOEHR010000151.1:9638-20007 GCA_025448175.1 Aronia arbutifolia
TGGTGGGATTCCACAATCTAAGCCAATTTTTTGACTTAGATCTAACCGTCAACGAATTTTGGTACTTCTTTGACATAAGCCACATTGAGGGAGTTGGGCAACTGTAATCTCGTCATAGGCTTTTAGATAACACGAGCAAGGAAGATCATGACTGGGCCAAGGAGACTTTGGAGATAAGTGGAGAATGGGAGTCTGATTCTTTCCCCGAGCTGCGTGTTCCAACGGTCTTCATATCTAGTAAGTAAGCTGCTTAATTTCTCAGCTGCTTTGTATTTATGCTAAGCTGCTCTTTAATTTTCTGATTGTCTCCCACTTCTTTTTTAGATTCAAAATTTTTCCAACTCCTAAGACTTCTCCAAACATGAAGAAAGTGCATGTCGCTCTAGGTATCCCCTGCGAGTACCATGAGTGGCGTTGGCTGCTTAGTCCTCTTCATAGGGAGAAAGGTAGGCTGCCCCCGAGAGAAGAGATAAAACAAATCAAGGCTGAGGTGTTAGCTCGTCCTATCATTGTGGTGGAGCATGCTGCAAATGAAGGTGGGAAAAAGAAACCTTCCCTGCCTAGTCAAGAGATGCATGCTAAAAAGAAGCCGATGACTTATTCCGCTATTAGCGAGGGAGTCTGATTCGTCCTATCATTGTAATTAACTTCACTTCCTCCAAGGGCAAGAAAGAGGAGGCTACTATATATATGTGCCAGTGTCACCTACTGTTTCGAAGGCTACTAGTTTGATTGCTGATAAAATTACCCAGCGTAGAACTTCCTTTGTGCCTCCGGTACCAAAATTCACACCAAAATGTCTGTCTGGGGCTAAGTTTGGTTCACCTTTGGAGATGATTGCTACTATGAAGAGTGACAAGGTGCCCCTGCCACCTAAAGTGGCACCAAAACTCGTCCCTCTATTGCTGAGGCCGATTCGTCTGCTGAGAAGAAGAAGACTACTCGTGCAGGCAGTCGTGAGAAATCCACCAAGTCTGCTTCTGGGGAAGTTGCTGAGATTTTTGCACTTTTGAAACCATATATGCTTGAAGACATGGATGTATGTGCCAAGTTTGTTGATAGCATCAAAGGGGTTGTTGGCCTAAGTTCCTTTGCGAAGCATACGACCAAGTATAGAAGGACTACTCTGCTGGCCATAATGCAAAAAATGGTGATTCTAGTAGCCGAGTTTATACTTCTTGATCAAGAGGATACCAAGGCTGCCAATGAGGTGGCAAGAACTGTGGCATCCGAAGCTTACTCCTCGGCCGAGAAAGTTAAGAAGTTAGAATCTGAGCTTGTTGCTTTGAAGGGCTCTAATATCTCTGCCCCCACTTATCTGCAGCTTAAGACCACTCAGCAAGAGATCATGGATTTGAAGACTAGGCTTGACGTGATCCAAGTAAAGTATGAAAATGCAGAGAAGGAGATTGGGTGTTACATACCTCAGATCTAAGATCTTGATCGTGCCATCTCTGAATTCCGCTCCGCTGCTTATGCAAAGGATGAATAACTAATCGCTGCTTACAACCAAGTGATCCACTTAAAGAAGGTCATTGATAGGCTTGAGCCTCAAGTGTTGGAACTCCAATATGCTTTGAAGATCAACGATAGTCTGAAGAAAGAAGTGGAGGAGCTGCAGCGGGTCCGTGCTTGTTTGCTCGAGAAGAATGAGCAGTTGAAGGGTAAGAATGCTGGGTTCGAGGCTTCGCTTACTTAGAGTTAAGCTGATTTCTACAAGCTGGGTTCTGTAGACCATCTCTTCGGACGGCCATCTGACTTTGAATTTTCTGGTAAAGACTTCGAGACATTCTCTATTTCTCCTGAAGACTTGCTCGCCGTCACTTTTGAGTCTTCTATCGGTGAAGTAGTCGGAAAAGTTGGTGCCCAGGCTGGGGCAGCTGGTGGTGAATCATCGGATGGTGTTGTTTATGAGAGCGTCGCAGCTGCTGAAGGTGTGGCAACCAAGTAGCTGTGGGATGTCGAAGCTGCTGAATAGTAGTCTTCTAGGTAGCCTTTAGGATTTTCTTTGTTTCCTTTGTTTTTCTTCATCTTTGCTATTTTTGTTCATGCCGTAACCTTTAGACTTTATAGGCCAGTGGCAGGCGTGCTACATTTCTATAAGCAGACAAGCTCGCAGAGCCTATGTAGCTATAAGTATTGGTGTAGAACTTTGCAAGGTTGTTAGCCATAGGGTTGGTAGCCGGACGCCTTACCTACAAAAGCAGACAAGTCCGTGTAACCACTAAGCTGTTAACCTTGGCTTCCTCCAATTCCGTAGGTTGCATAGTAAGTATCACAACACTTTAGGACTTGGTGTAAATCGTTCCGTGCTTGGCAAAGGTGACGCTTATCGACAACGTAACATGTCGACAGTGGATAAAGCTTTGTATATGCACACTAACTTGTTTAACCTTTCACAAGAATGTGCGGTTGTATAAGTCTAGCGCGACTTTACTGTTCGAAGGGCAAGCAGTAGACAGTCTTCTGGAAATCGTAAGTTACCTTAGTGCACTCAGTAGCATCTTTAGGGTTCCAGGACAGCCGTACATCAGGTGTACTGCGTAATGTGCCCCCTCCGCCTCTAGGGCCTAGTTCCCCACGAATTAGGCCAAGAGACCCAAAATCCTTCAGTTGGATAAGCCTCGAAAAAGACTATTGTGGCTACTTCTAGGAATCCCGGCGCAAGACATCGTGCATCTACTTATACTAGGGCAGCCCGGCTCATCCACGTTTGGATATTTGGAGTGTAAAGTTTATCCTCCCGCTTTGGAGAGTAGACCCATGTGGGTGTCAAGGGAATTGTTTACCCTCTCGTACTAGAGAGCATGGTTGGTCTCTCAGGAGGTGCAATTCATGCGATGAGTCCCTAAGAAGGGTGCGGTCTTCTTTTGAAGTGCAGGGGTGATCAGTTGTTGTAGTCGAGCCAAGTTGTAAATTACTTCTGAATTCCTCATTGAAAAATGAGTGAACCGAACGAATAACTTAGCTGTAAAAGACTGAATAACAACTGGATAGTCCTTGGCTTGCGAGGTGGTGCCCGTTGAACTAGTTGAGTCTTCGGGTCTTGATATAGTGGGAGGTCACACATGGTACTTCCTCAGGTTGTAGGCGTTCCATTGCTTCTCGATCTCTTTGTCGTTCATGGTAGCAAGGGCGTAATTACCCTTGTGCCTACTCTACTGATCTTATACGGACCTTCCCAGATGGGATCCATCTTTTTGGAGCATTCTCTACGAGCAGTGATGAAAGCTTTTCATAAGACTAGATCTCCGGGTTAGAACTGTCGAATATTGGCCCTTTTATTGTAGCTAGAAAGGAGCTCCTGCTGGTAGGCTGCGATGCGGATGATGGTCTACTCGCGCTTCTCCTCTGCCAGATCTAAGCTTGTGGCCATCTCCTTACTTTTCTGCTCAATGCTTGGCAATAGAGTGCTGATGCTTGGCACGATAATGTTGGGAGAAGTGATGGCTTCCGAACCAAATGCTAAAGAGAAATAAGTCTCATCGGTTACTAGTCTTTTGGTGCTGTGATACGCCCATAGACATCTGGGGAGTTCGTCTGGTCATTTTCCCTTCTTGTCGGTGAGGGATTTCTTAAGGCAGTCGATGATCATCTTGTTGCAAGCTTCGGCCTGCCCATTTCCTAAGGATATCTTGGCATGGACATATGCTGCTTGATGCCATACTTTTGGAAGAACTTCACGGAATCTTTTCCCATGAATTACAGGTCGTTGTCGGTGACGATGGACTAAGGGATGCAAAATCGGCAAACGATGTTTCTCTATATGAAGCCCTCTATGTCCGTTTGAGTCGTGGTCGTCATGGGCTCTACTTCTTCCCATTTGGTGAAGTAATCGGTTGCCACGATCATCATGCCTCTGCCCCTACTAGCGGGCAGCATAGGTCCTACCAGGTCGATTGCCCACTACATGAACGGCCAATGACTCGTCTGCGGGTGTATTTCGCTGGCAGGTAATGCTGGTACCGGCTTGTAGCGTTGGTCGCGGTCGCACTTTTGTACTAATTCTTTAGTATCTTGGTGCATGGTAGGCCAGTAGTAGCCTGTTTTAAGAGCCTTCTGTACTAAGGATCAGCCTCCAGAGTGATTTCCACAAACTTTTTCATGGATTGAGCTTAGAACCTTTAAGTCATCGGGAGGTGCTAGGCATCAGTGTAGGATTTTTGGATGAGAATGCCATTTCATATGTAGTAGCGTGCTGCCTTTATTTGGAGCTTTCTAGACTCCAACCTTTCCGTGGGGAGTGTGTCGTTGACCAGGAATTTTATCATAGAACTTTTTCAGTTGGGAGTTATACTAACCTGAGACACATCGGCTGTCGGCTCTGCCTCTATGATTGGCTTGTCTAGATACTCCACCGAAATAGAGTGTTTGAGTTGGTGGTCGAGGGCGGAGCCTAGGCTGGCGAACACATCTATGTGGGCGTTGTCTACCCACGAAACTTGAGTAAGAATGTAAGTCTGAAATGCCTCAAGTTACTTGCGTACCTTTTCTATGTATTGCGCTATCATTGCATGCTTTGCCGTGTACTCCCCAATACTCACTACAAAGTCTTTTGCCATTCAAAGGCCAGCTAGTAGGGCCTTGTACTCTGCTTCATTGTTGAATGCTTTGAAGCCTAGAATGATCACCTGCTCGAGCATTGAACCGCCTGGGTGACAAGGACCACGCCTGCTCCCTAGCCTTTATAGTTGGATGCGTCGTCGACATGTAAATGCCAGAAGTCTCCGTTGGGCGAAGTAGGCACGGCTAAGGTATAATCGGCTGCTTCTGGGGCGTCGTTGGGCTGCTTTGTTGCATCACTTAGGCTAGGCGTGAATTCTGCTATGAAATCCGCCAAGGCTTGGGCCTTTATCGTCGTGCGGGGTTGAAAAACTAAACCGTATTCCAACGCCCACTTCATCACTTGTTAAGAAGCGTTCGAACCATGTAGGATTAATCGTAAAGGATATTGAGTCATGACGATGACTGTATGAGCTTCAAAGTATGGTCTGAGCTTCCGAGTCATAACAACTAGCACCAAAATCAGGTATCTAGTTTACACATCGAGAAAAGCTTTAGAAGTGTAGAATATCGGTAGTTGGACCCCCAGCTCTTCTCGTTTTAGGGCAGAGCTCACTGCTACTTCTAAGACTGCTAAGTAGATGTAAAAGTCATATGCTGCTTCCGGCTTGGATAGTAAAGGAGGTGACGTGAGATATTTCTTCAGGTCTTGGAAATCTCTTTCGAATTCATCTTCCCATTTGTCTCATTGCGCCTTCTTGATGGCCTTGAAAAAAGGCTTGCATCGATCGGTGGACCACGAGAGAAAGCAGTTAAGGCGGCTGCTAGTCCAGTCAAGCTTCGGATCTCCTTCAAGGTAGTTAGAGACTTCGTCTCAAGGATCACTCGAATTTGCTTGGGATGTGTTTCAATTCCTCGTTGGGTTACTAAGTACCCTGGAAATCAGCCTGAAGATACTCCAAACGTACACTTGGTGGGATTGAGCTTCATTTTGTACTTTCCAATGATGTTGAAAGTTTTCGCCAAGTTACCGATGTGGTCTGACCGGTGCTTGCCTTTCACCATGATGTCATCGACATAAACCTCCATGGTTACCCCAATTTGCTTGTTGAACATCATATTTACTAACCTTTGGTAAGTGGCTTCCACGTTCTTGAGGCCAAAGGGCATGACCTTCTAGTAGTAGGTGCCTCACTCGATCACGAATGCGGTTTTCTCCTTGTTAGGCTCGGACATGGCTATTTGGTTGTAATCGGAGTATGCATCCAAGAAGTTGAGCAGCTGGTTCCCAGAAGTTAAATCTACCAATAGATCGATCTAGGGAGGTGGATTAGGATCTTTTGGGCATGCTTTGTTGAGGTTGGTGTAGTCTACGCAAACCCTCCATTTGCCCTTCTTTTTCTTCACGACTAGCACAACGTCGGCAAGCCATACTGAGTGTGCTACCTCTTCTATGAATCGAGCCTCCAGTAGCTTGTTAATTTCCGCTTCGATGATCACTACTCGCTCGGGTGCGAAATGTCTTCTCTTTTGGATCACCAGTTTGGTAACGGGGTCGATGTGTAACTTGTGGCAAGCTATCTTGGGGTCGATGCCGGGCATGTAGGAAGGTGACCATGCAAAGACGTCTCGATTTTCCTTAAGAAAAGCCGTGACTTCTTCCTTCTCGGCTGGGCTTAGACGTGAGCCGATTCAAGCCGTCTTTTCTGGTTGCTGGGGATCAAGAATGATGTCTTTGGCGTCCTCTTCAGGTTTTCATCCTATCTCATTTGCTTGGGTGCCATATTCTTGATCTGCCTGCTGTAATTGCTATTTGGACCTAGGTAGCCTTTACGGGGGTAAAGGTTTTCTTCTTTGATTCCTTCAATACTTGCACAATGCATCATCGAGATGCTGCTTGGTCATACTTGATCTCTCCGACTCCTCATCCCGGGATGCGAAATAAGATCTTTTGATACTTGACGGAAGTGACGACATCCAGTTTGATCAACCACAGTCTCCCAAGAATCCCATTATAGAGAGATGGGTCGTTATGATCATCAACGTCTGCTTTGAGATAACTGGTGGTGTTTTCACGTCAAGTGTGATGTGGCCGATGGCAGTCGAGGTGTGCTCGTTAAACCCGATGAGTACCTTTGCTAGGCGTATGATTGTGTTTTCCAAGCCCATCTTTTGAATAACTAAGAGTTGAAGTAGATTGATTGCACTTCCATTGTCGACCATCATTCTGTCGACTATAGCATAGGCTAGTTGGACAGATACTACTAGTGCGTCGTCATGTGAAAAATCAAAGCCTTCTGCATCCTACTCGGTGAAGCCAATGATGGATCCGGGTTGAGTGTCGATTGCTTAGACCTGTGAGACTAGTAAAGCTTGCTGGATCTTCCTCTTTTTGAAGTTGTTGGTGGCCCTCAAGTGCTCGAATTCGGTGAAGATGCCATTGATTTTAATCATCTTGGTTTGTGGCTCTTCGTCGTCGTCTGTGTTCCTTCTAGGCTACGCAGCTGGCTTGTCTAAGTATCTGTCGACCTTGCCTTCTTTCACGAGTTTCTCTAGGTAGTTCTTCCAATTGTAGTAGTCATCGGTTGTGTGACCGGGACCTCAGTGGAATGCGCAGTATTTGGTGTGATCCAACTTAGAACTATCTCCCTTTGATTGTTTTGGCAGCTTGAACCATGGTCGTTCTTGATCTCGCAAAGGATTTGGTGGATCAAAATTGAGAACTCAGAGTAGTTCTTGGTCGTCGATCCTTTTTTTTGTCGTGGGTCGGTCCCTACGTTTGGCCTCTTGCCTGTTTTTGCCTGACCGCTTCCCATCCTCCTTCTTTTGAACCACTGCCGACTCTCTTCGAGGTTGCTCAGGCACCTTGTCTGCTCGTCGAGCCTCATCCCAAAGTGCATGCTTCTCTGCCATAGCAAAAGAGTCTGCCAAAGTTAGATCTTCTTTCATGATTAACTCTCTGAACAGTGGGTAGTCTGTTGGAAGTCCTTTTTGGAAGGCTGCACTTGCTATCGAATCGTCGCATCTAACGATCTTCGCCTTCTCTTTTTTGAACCTCTTCACGTAGTCACGGAGCGACTCTTTTTTGTTCTTCTTCACGTTGAACAAGTGGTCAGACTTTTTCTTGATCGATCAGTAGGATGAGTATTCTTTGGTGAAAACCAAGGAAAGATCATCAAAACTCTGGATGGATTGTGGCGACAAGGTGTGGAACCAATCTTGCTCCTCGCATTGCAAAATGATGGCGAATATTATGCACATAAGAGCATCGTTGTGTTGGTAAAGGACCATTGTGCTTCGGTAATGCTTCAAGTGCCTCTTCAGATCTCCATCTCCTTTGAAAGATGTGAAATGTGGCATGCTAAACTTGCGTGGAGGCTCTGGATGCTCGATCTCTTCCGTGAAGGGTGACCTGCTTATCTTGGTCATGTCCCGTCGTAGTGCTTCATCGGCCACTTCATTGTGTTGGAAATCACCCAATCGCTCGTTGAGGCGCCTCTCTACCTCTTCCTAAATTTGCCTTTGTTGGGGTAATGGAGCTCTCGGTTGCCCCTGGTCTTGACCTGCGGGTCTAGGTTACTCTTCTACATGCTTAACTCGCCTATGCAACGGCTGCTATGTATGACGTAAATTCTTAACAGGCGAGTGATTTCTTCTCTCCATCCATCATGTTGCCTACTCCGATGAGATGTAGAGGATGCTCCTTCCACAACCGGCCAAAAAGGGAAGGACATTTCCCTTTGAGGGTAGGATCTTAGCCACGAATGAACGCTTCGCTTGGAAGGCTGCTCATGTTTACCAACGAAGTGTGGTCCCAACCGTGAGTGTATACTTGTCCATGGGCCTAGTCGAGAGTGCACGCTCCTCCTTGCGATAAGATGGGAGTATACGCTATCTCAGTGGCCCAATCGGGAATGTACACTGCCCGAACGCTCGGTTCGTGGTTGGTCAAGTGGCTGCTTGCAAGGACGCTGCTGGAGAGGCTCTTCGTCTGCCTTTGTCCTACTTCAGGACACCTCGTCTGGGGCACGTTGGATTTCGGTGCGCTGCAAGACTTGATTCACCAAGGTCATCTGTTGTGCAAGGGCGCTCATCAACTCTATGACTTGTCGGGACAAGTGTTGTTCGCCATTCGGATTGGAAGAACTTGGAAGAAATGCGCCTCCTTAAGCAGTGGAAGAGTTGTAGACTCCGGGCATGAGATTTGAGTTGGTAAATGTCAAATCCGTAAAGAAATGTGGTGAAAATGCCCCTAGTTCAATCGTAGGTCCTAAAATTTGAAGCCAGGATGGTTGAGCTAATCTTGGGCCAACTTGGGCTGCTGAGGAAACCACGGGAATGGGCTGCTCAGCATGTGGCGCACGTGGGTGCGTGCTTGGGTTCAGCTTGGCAACATGTTGGGCTCGCGTTAGGTGTGGACGGCACGAGCCGGCTCAGCTAGAGCTCGGGCCCTTGAAAGTTGAAGTGGAGAGCCATGGGTTTTGCCAAAGGTGGATGTCGTGGTGGTTGCCACAGTGGTGCCTTGTGGGGGTGCCGCTCCACTCACCGCTATGTTGAGCCTTGTAGATCACCGGGGTCCTAATCCTTGAACGTTGGAATTTCCCATTCCTCGAGGTTTTCGAATGTCTTGCCATTGTACTTTTCTTTTACGTTTTATCAAAGAATTTTTAGAAATAAAAATTCCAAGAATAAGAACGTATCAAAAATCTACAAATAAGCAAAGATACAAAAAACCTTAGATGCAAAAGTCTTCTATGTGCATGTGACTCAACTCTCAATGAAAGCACCAATTTGTGGATGCAAATTTCTTCCTCCTTGTTCTTGGACAAAATTGTACCTACAAAACAAATAACACCTTAGGTCAAGGCCAAGAGCCTCACACGCCCACGATGAATTGGGTGGGTGGGTGGGGGTGGGGGGGCTTTGGCCGAAGAACCTCTGATGTCAAAGTTAGAATTTTGAGGGAAAAGTGTTTGGAGAATTTAGAGAATTTAGCAAGAGTGTAGAACTTAGGTTTTGGAGAGAATGAGAGTGTTTATATAGGGGTGTGGCCAGCCCCTTTGGGAGGAGATGGACGGGCCACTTGGATGGTTTTTTGGGTGAGATTCATGATTTGTAGCTAATTAGTAAATTAATTGAATAATAAATCAATTAATTAGCTAATTAATATAATTAAAAAGAAATGGTTTGGGGGTTACCTTGTGGAGAATATTTGATGAGGATGGATGAAATAGATTTTGAATAAATACCTATTTTGGGCACTTTTGACTTGATTGAGGGATGGTTGTCCACTGCTCGTGCGTAGGAGTTCTAGTGTTCCTCAAGGGTAATTTTGTACTTTTTACCCTAGAATCCACGTGTCACCTCTATATTCTTCTTGATTATTTTTGGCTCCACACACAGTAACTCGAAAATAACTAACATTTATATTATTACACGTATTAATTATGATTAAAAAATTAAATTAAATATATGCAACCAGCTCGGTTAACCGAATTTTGAGAATCGATTTTCAAACCGATTAAGATCGGTGCGTTCAGTTTAACCATCGAAAATTATAAAAATTAAAAAATAAAAATAAAAATAAAAAATAAAAAAATAAAAACAAAAAACAAACCAAACCAAACTAGGCTGCGCAGCGCTAGTTCATTGATTTGAATTGAATAATCTCATTCTAATTAAGCTATGGCTTATAGGTATGTCACAATTTAAGCAGGTAAATTTGAACATTTTGGTTTATAATGAGGCAAATTGCACATGTATCTTTATATATTCGTATTTGTGCGCTATTTATTTTTCTTAATCTTGAATTGCTAATGTGTAATGAAATTGTTAGAATCGAGTTGTAACTTCATGTTTTAAGATC
>JAOEHR010000151.1:69067-81908 GCA_025448175.1 Aronia arbutifolia
GTAGGTGCAATTTTGTCCAAGAAGAAGAAGGCGGAAATTTGCATCCATAAATTGGTGGTTTCATTGAGAGTTGAGTCACACACTCGTAGAAGACTCTCGCATTCAAGGTTTTTCGTTTTCTTGTTCATTTGTGGATTTTTCGTACGTTCTTATTCTTGGAATTTTTATTTCTAAAAATTCTTCGATAAAAACGTAAAAGAAAAGTACAATGGCAAGAGATTTGGAAACCTCGACAAACGGAAATTCCAACGTTCTAGAATTATGACTACGGCGATCTACAAGGCTCAATGCAATGATGAATGGAGCGGCACCACCCCCACGGGGCTTGACCGTAACAACCACCACGGTGGCCACCATGGTAGCCACCCTTGGCAAAATCCACGGCTTCATGACCACAGCCCGAGCCGTGTCATCCAAGCCCACGAGGGCCTAAGCCCAAGGCGAGCCGAGCTCTAGCCTCACACCCACATGCACCGCACACCGAGCAGCCTACTATCATGGCCCAGCCTGCTCACGTGGCCTTCCAAGCAACTCAAATCGGCCCAAGATTAGTTCAACTGTCCCGGCTTCAAATTCCTAGGCCTACGATTGAACCGGGGGCATTTTCACCATACTTCTCCACGAATTTGACATTCCCCAATTCGAATCTCGCGCCCGGAGTCTACCACACTTCCACTGCTTAAGAAGATGCATTTATTCCAAGTTCTTCAAATCTGAATGGCGAACAACACTTGTCTCGACAAGTCATAGAGTTGACGAGCGCCCTTGTGCAACAGATGACCTTGGTGAATCAGCTATTGCAGCACACCAAGATGCAACGTGCCCTATACGAGGTGTCCTGAAATAGGACAAAGGCAGACGAGAAACCTCTCTAGTAGCGTCCTGGCAATCAGCCACTCGACCAGCCACAAACTGAGCGTTCGGGCAGTATACATTCTCGATTGGGCCCCCGAGATAGCCTATACTTCCGTCTTTACGTGCGGAGAAGCGTGCACTCTCGACTAGGCCCACGAATGATCATACACTCACGGTTGGGGCCACACTCCGATAATCAACATGAGCAGCCTTCCAGAAGAAGTGTACATTCGCGTCTAGGCCCGCAATGAGCATCATCCACATCACATCGAAGTAGGCAGCACGACGGAAAGAAAGAAACAGTCACTCAATCCGGCTCAAGCTCAACCAGCAGCCTGCGAAGAATTCCCTCGCCAGCTAGGAATGAACCACATGCATTACAGCCGCGACATAGACGAGCCGAGCACGTAGAAGAGCAACCTAGACCAACAGGTCACGACTCAGGGCAGCCGAGAGCTCCGCTACCCCCAACAAAGGCAAATTTAGGAAGAAGTAAAGAGACTCTTGATCGAGCGATTGCGCGATTTCCAAAACAACTAGGTCACCGACGAGGCACTACGACGGGACATGACCAAACCCTCCAAATCTCATGAACATTGTTTTTTATTTGAGTGCAAAATTAATAAAATTAATAATAATTATTGTAGAAGTGTGAAAAATGTAATCACTCGTAATGAAAAGCTTTACAACTTTCATGAAGGGATCAACTCCGAAATTTAGTATGTATATACTAATTTAGTATTATGTTTTACATTTTTTTGGGTCAAATTATGTTTTTCATTTTCATTTTTATTGATTTAAAATATATTTTTCTTAATGGGTAACGGGTTGGGTCATATTACCTGATAATATTAACGGGTGGATTTCGGGTCTGGTCATATTACCCGTTTACTTTAATAGGTATTACACGACACGACCCGTTAAGCTATCGGGTATGACACGAAAACAACACGAACACGAGAAACACGACACAAATGCCAGGTCTAGCTACCACCTTTGGTGATAGTTGTTGCAACCTGGAAGCTTAAATTATACCTTCAGACGCACGCAGTCATCATCATGACGCACTATTCCGCCCAATCCAGACGCGCGATGATAAAGGCGTAGACACTGGCGGATGCAAAATTTTCTGACGAACGCAACAACTCAGCCCAAAAGGCGCGCCAAGGGTAGACGAATACTAGAAGGGCACACTCGGAAGCAAGTTTTTTCCTTGTCGCCCCAAAAGATTCTACATAGGAGCAACATGTATCGGTAGTTGAAAATCACCTCCTGCTACGCGTCACACGGCCCCAGCCGACCCTTGCTCCATAATTCAGCTCTAGAATGGCCCAATACCGGCAGTTGAGCATCTCCTGCTGCGTGTAACATGGCCCCAGCTCCACGACTTCCCACTGCGTCTTCACGCCTAGCCTAGGCAATGCAACAGAGCGGCCCAACGACGTCCCGGAGGTAGCCAAACATGCCTTAGCCGTGTCTACTACACCCAATAGAGACTTATGGCATTTACATGTCGACGGCACATCCAACTACAAAGGTTCTGGAGTATGCGTGGTCCTTGTCACCCCAGACGGTTCGATGCCCGAGCAGGCGATCACTCTAAGCTTCAAAGCATCCAACAAGACGATTATCGACTACCTCAAGAAATCCCTCTCTAACAAGAAAGGAAAATGGCCAGATGAACTCCTTGAATGTCTATGGGCGTATCGCACCACCAAACGACGAGCCACCGGTGAGACTCATTTCTCTTTGGCATTTGGTTCAGAAGCAATCATTCCTCCCAATGTCATCGTGCTAAGTATCAGCACTATACTGCCAAGCATCAAGCAGAACAGTAAGGAGATGGCCACAAGCTTAGATCTGGCAAAGGAGAAATGCAAGCAGACCATCACCAGCATCACAGCCTACCAGCAGCAACCCATCTCCAGCTACAACAAAAGGGCCAAGATTCGACAGTTCCAGCCCATAAATTCGGTCCTAAGAAAAGCCTTCGCCACTGCCCGCAGAGAAGGCTCCAAAAAGATGAATCCCATCTGGGAAAGTCCGTACAAGATCTGCAGAGTAGGCAACAAGGGTAGTTACACCCTCGCCACCATGAACGACGAAGAGATCGAAAAGTAGCAGAACGCCTACAATCTAAGGAAGTACCATGTGTGACCTCCCGCTACATCAAAGCCCGAAGACTTAGGCAGCTCGACGGGCACCACTTCGCAAGCCGAAGATTATCCAGTTGTTACGCAATTCCTACCTTACAGCTAAGTTCTGGTTTGTTTCATTCATTTTTCAATGAGGAATTCATAAGTAATCTACAACTTGGCTTGACAACATGCTTACAATAACTAATCACTCATGCACTTCAAAAGAAGATCGCGCCCTTCTTTGGGACTCATCGCTGGAATTGCGCCACTCGAGGGACCAACCATGCTTTCGAGTGTGAAAGGGTAAACCAATTCCCCGACACCCAACTGGGTCTGCTCTCCAGTGCGAGATGATAAATTAATTGTTCTCTAGTGCGAAAGGGTAAACTAATTCCCCGAAACCCACATGGGTTTGCTCTCCAAGGCAAGAGGATAAACTTAACACTCCGAATATCCAGATGTGGATGAGCCAGGCTGCCCTAGTATAACTAGATGCACAATGGCTTGCGCCAGAATTCCTAAAAGTAGCCACAATGGTCTTTTTCAAGGCTTAGCTAACTGAAGGATTTTGGGTCTCTTGGCCTAATCCGCGGGGAACTGGGCCTTAGAGACGGAGGGGGCACATTACACATTACGTCCTACAAACGGCTGCCCTGGAACCCTAAAGCTACTGCAGAGTGCACTAAAGTAGCATATGGTTTCCAGAAGATTGCCTACGGCTTGCCCTTTCGAGCAGTAAGTTGCATTAAACTTATACAACCGCACGTTTCTGTGAAAGGTTAAACAAGTTGGTGCACATATACGAAGCTTCGTCCATTGCCGACATGCTACGCAGTCGATGGGCTTCATTTCTGCCAAAGTGCAGAACAACATACACCAAGTCCTAAAGTGTTGTGATACTTACTACACAACCTACAGAATTGGAGAAAGCCAAGGTTAACAGCTTAGTGGTCACACAAATTTGTTTACTTTTGTAAGTAAAGCGTCCAACTGCCGACCCTATGGCTAACAACTTTGCAAAGTTCTACACCAACACATACGGCTGCATAGGCTACGCGGGCCTATCTGCTTATAGAAAAGTAGCATGTCTACCACAGGTCTATAAAGTCTAAGGTTAAGACATGAACTAAAGAAGCGAAGATGGAGAAAAGCGAAGAAAACAAGTTTATTAAATTTTCTAGCAAAATTGATAAACAACTAGCAAAGGCCGAATGAGTTCAAGCAAAACAAGAGCAACAAGGAAAACAAAGAAAATCCTAAAGGCTACCTAGAAGACTATCTTTCAGTAGCTTGGACATCCCACGACTATTCAGCCGCCTCACATTCAGCAGTCGCAACGCTCCCAGCAGCGGTATCATCCGGCGCTTCACCCTCGGCTGCTCTATCTTGGGCATCAACCTCTCCAACTACTTCACCAGTAGAGGCCTCAAAAGTAAAGGCAAGCAAGCCTTCCGGAGAAATAAAGAAGGTTTCGAAGTCTTCCCAGCTTGTAGAAATCGGCCTGACTTTAAACAAGGGAAGCCTTGAGCCCAGCCTTCTCACTTTTCAGCTGCTCGTTCTCCTCGAGTAGGCCAACACGAACGCGCTGCAGCTCATCCACTTATTTCTTCAAACTTTCGTTAATCTTCAGCGCACATTGGAGTTTCAACACTTGGGGTTTAAGCCTATCAACGACCTTCTTGAAGTAGATCACTTGGTTATAAGCAGTAATCAACTCTTTATCCTTTGCATAAGCATCGAAACGAAGCTAAAAAACGGCATGTTCAAGATCTTGAATCTGAGGTATGTGACATCCGATCTCCTTCTATGCACTTTCATACTTAACTAGGATTGAGTTAAGCCTAGTCTTCAAGTCAACAATCTTATGGCGAGCGGGCTCAAGCTACAGAAAAGTGGGGGTAGAGATATTATACCGCTTCAAAGTGACGAACTCAGATTCCAACCTCTCGATCTTCTCGGCAAAAGAATAAGCTTCAACTACCACATCATTTGCCACGTCCTTGGCAGCCTTAGTATCCTCTTGGTCAAGGAGCATAGACTCGGCTACCAGAATAGCCGTCTTCTACATCATTGCAAGTAGAACAGTCTTCCTATACTCGACCGTATGCTTCACAAAGTAACTTGGGCAAACAACCTTTCTAACACCATTGAAAAACTTGGCACAAACGTCCATGTCTTCAAGCAGATCTGGTTTCAAAAGCGCACAGATCTCAGCAGCTTCCCAGAAGCAGGCTTAGTGGATTTCTCTTAGCTACCTACGTGAGCAATCTCTTTCTTCCCAACAGGCGAATCAATCTTAACAGCAGGTGGAGTAAGCCTTGGCGCCACTGTAGCAGCATAGTTCACCTTATCGCTCTTCATAGTAGCAAGTCTCTCCGAATGTTAACCAGACTTAGCCCCCGACAGACGTTTTGGCACAAATTTTGGCATTGTGGGCATAATGGAACTTCTACGCTGAGTAATCCTATCAGCAATCATACTAGCCACCTTTGGCACTGCAAGCGTCACTAGCTCAGATCTAGCAGCCTCATCTTTCTTCCCCTTAAAAGAAGTTAAGTCAATCACAAGCTTATCAGCAGCAGGCGAACCCTTATGAGCAGCGGATGAAGTCTTCGGCTTTTCTTGATCAGGTGGGGAAGATCTTTTTTTTTTCACTTTCATTCGTCCATGACAGCGATCGGACGAGCCAATGTATCCACCTTGATCATTTTCATCTCCTCTCTCGAGAACAGCCCACTTTTCTCTTGGCAAAGAGAACTAAGCAGCTAACGTTATTCATGATACTCGGTAGGGAAGCTCAACCCATGATGGATTTTCCCTCATTTTTTTCTCTCAGACCAGCAGGCAGGAGACCTGTATGCCTAACATTCCAGCAGCCCATGAGACCCTCGACCTCCTCATTGCTCTCAATCGCCAGCCTGGCCCGCGTCAGGTTCAAAAGCCCACAAGACATGAGCCATGCGGCTCACTTAGCATTGCACCCCAATGCTTAGATCCATGGCCCCAATCGCACAGCTGCCCTTGGCTTTAGCCAATCCGAGTAGCCCAAGCCAAGCCAACTATTGGCCTCTGCCAATCGACGTGCCGCACCACCTCGACGGCTGCCCCGCGACAGCACTATCCAAGAAGAAGACAAGGAAAATTAATTTTTTCTTATCTCAGTGCGGTGCGGAGAAGACAAAGAAAGCAACGAAAGACGGTCATTTGCACGGGCAAGTGTAGAAGATTTCTAAGGGAGGGGGAACAAATATCTTCTAGCTTTCTATCTCTGAAGTTGATTTAATCATCTACTTAAGGTAGACTTAAATAGACTTTGGAAGTGATTTATTTCCCTTTCCTAGAAGGATCTAATTTCCTATTAAAGAGGGAATCTACATCAAAATAGGAAACAATCATATGTTTCCCAAAGCAAGAAGATCTCTACACTTGTTGCTCTTTCCTACGAGCAACCCAACAGGTGTGGGGGCATTTGTGGAGCCAAAAATAATCAAGAAAAATATGGAGGCGACACATGGATTCTTGGGTGATAAAGACAAGATTACCCTTAAGGCACACCGGGATTTCTACGCGTAAGCAACGGATAATCATCCCTCAATCAAGGTCAAAAGTGATCAAAATATGTATTAATTCAAAACCTATTTCATCAACCCTCATCAAATCTTCCCCACAAGGTAACTCCCAAATTATTTCTTTCAAATTATATTAATTAGCTAATTAATTGATTTATTACTCAATTAATTTATTAATTAGCTAATTGATGGTGATTAACACCAAAAATACCAAAGGTGGCCGGTTCCCACTTCTCCAAAGGGGGTCGGCCACACCCCTATAAATACCACCTTGTTTTCTCCAAAACCCAAGTTGAATCCTCTTGCAAAATTCTCTAACTTCTCCAAACACTTTTCTCTCAAAATTCTAACTTTGGCATCGGAGGTTCTTCGGCCAAAGCCCCCCATTCATCGTGGGCACGTGAGGCTCTTGGCCTTGACCTAAGGTGTTAATTGTTTTGTAGGTGCAATTTTGTCCAAGAAGAAGAAGGCGGAAATTTGCATCCACATGTACCTTTTTGCCTCTTTCAGATTCTTTGGATGTTTTTTGGGATATCTATGTGCGTAAGCCCTTTTCCCAACAGTTGCACAATCTCTGGATTTTTGCATGTCTTTCTCCTATTATGGCTATTTGGAAGGCTCGAAATAAGTTTATTTTTTAGGGCCGACCACTCTATTTTCACTGTCTCTGCATGTCTATCAATTCTGCAATTGTTCATGGTGGAAAGTTTATTCCTGGTTACTCTCAGGGTTTTGACACTCAAATCTATTCGATGGGGGATCCTACCTATCTCTCACAAGGTGACTACTATTCTTCCTATCCTTTGGTCTCCTCCTTGGTTTCCTTGGATTAAACATAATACAGATAGTTTATCTAAAGGAAATAACGGTCATGCTGCTTGTGGAAGAGTTTTCAGGAATTGCCATGGTCATTTCTTGGTGGTTTCTTTCTGCCAATGGATTGGTTATCGCAACTCTTTTTTTACAGAATTATCTACAATTATTATTGGTGTAGAGTTTTCATATCAGTTGCGTTGGCATTGTCTTTGGTTGGAAAGTGACAGCTCTAGTGTTATTTCTGCTATTCAATCGTCTGATTTTGATCCTTCGTGGCCTCTTCGTACACAATGGTCTATTTGTTTAGACCGTATTCGAAAAATGACTTTCTACTCATCACACATATATGGGAAAGGAAATTTTGTTGAAGACAATTTTGCTAACATGGGCTTGTCTTCTCCATCTTTAACTTGGCATGACTCTCCTCCGCCGACGGCTCGTGCTGCATTATTTTCAAACTATGTTCGTTTGCCTGGCTACTGCTTCTCAAATTAATGTGCATCTTAGCATCCAGGTTTGTCTCACTTTCTTTTTTCTCCTAACTTTGTGGGGTTGCTCAACTTGTTTTGCAGGTTTAGACCTTTAGGTTTGGTTTTAGAGAGGTTAGGTTTCATGTCCCCTTTCTTTTCTTTGTATCTTTCTTGTTTTCGTTTCTAGAAGGGTACGGTTTATGTGCCCACTTCTTTTTCGTGTATTGTTTTTGTTATCTCTGTTTTATGAGGGGTAAGGTTTATATCCTCCCTGACTAGGTGTATATTCTTTTTTCGTTATTAATTAAATTTTCCTCGTAACGTCGAGGTTTCCCTATATATAAAAAAAAACATACACACACACACACACATAAAAACATGTATTAGGCATAATTGATATCATAATGAACAAAACTCAAAGTATGAGTAAATTTCGTTAACAATTAACATATATATACAAGTAAGGGGGACATAATGAGCCTTGTCCAACAAACACATACATATAACATACAACAAAAACAAGAAACAAACATGCGATGTAAAGATGTGCTACGTAAACTACTTAAGTTCAATCTTAATATAATGAGAATACCTCAAAGACTCCAACAATTAACTCAAAATCTCAACAAACACAAACAATCTATCTTAAAGAGTAATGCTAGGGAGACCAAATTTTAAAACCAAATTTTGTAAACCAAATGATATGGTTGTTGATGATTGGATTATTACTTAAGTGTAGATTAACGTTCTTATTTCTTATTGATGACACACCATTTGGTTTGCAAATTTAGTTTAAAATTTTGGTCTTCCTAGTTTATTCTATCTTAATACATGAGGCATTAAAATTATGGAGTAGAATTCTCCCCCCTCCCAATCTCTCTCCTCTTCTATTCCCTCTTATTTAAACGGTTACGATTAAACCACATTCACATCTTATATTGATTTTTATAAAGAGAGAAAGACAAAAAAGAAAATGTGAGAGGAGGTGCGAGAAAGAGAGAGAATTAGGAGATAAGAGAATCATATTCCTAAAATTATATGTCTCTGTTGAATACAGCATGTTAACGTGTAAGAACATGATAGCGTTCCTTTTTATATAGGGAACTTTAACGAAAAGCTTCCGGTACTGTTCACTTTAACGAAAAACCACATTTTTACACTAAAAAGTCAATCCTGGTACTATTCAATTTATCCTTATTTTGTCTTTATCGTTAAAACTCAAAGTTTTCAAGCATTTTTCATTAGTGTTCCTATTTATATATGGGTGATTGATCCAAGGGCTAGGGGTTGAGACGTGCTTACCAAAAAATATCACTAAACCGACAAGGACTCCTCGTTCAAATCTAGCTTAACCTTGATTTTGGTATACAGCAGTGATGGCAATTAACTAATGGGGCGCACACATTATTTTACTTCTTACACATTTCTTGTTAATTTTTATCCGTTGATTTTCTTCAATTTATCTGATCCGACGACCGAAAATAAAAATGTGTATAAAAAGTAAAATAGGGTATGTGAATATTACATTCCTTAACTAATTAACTAGTTACGCTCAAGCATGTTTAATAATTTATTAAGTATTTTATTGGTGCACAAAACAGACAAGCCAAGCTAACGTCCTGCATGGGATCATGTACTTAGCAAAATTGTGGGACAAAATTAACTGCATGTCATGTCTATATCTAGAATTAACTGCATGTCATGTCTATATCTAGAATAGTATTCAATCTCAGTCGCAGTAAATGAAGTGACCCTCATTACACATAATAATCAAGGACTTTTCAATCTCATATGTACAATATTATTGAGGTGTTTTTATTTTTCGCTCGGGAAAGTTATTTAGGTGTTTTGCTTCATTTCTTATCAATATTTACTTTAGTTTTTCATTTTTACAGAATTTCGTGTTTATAATTCGAACTATTCATATTATAAATCATTTTGTAAAGATTATTTGTACAAAAAAAATCAACTAAAATTAGGGTTATTAAGTCAATCAATTATAGCAAATAGATAGACGGTTTGTAATTTTTTTTATTGAATTTATTCATCATTTTTATACAGTTCGATGACTAAAAAATCTTATATTTAATTTTTACAAAATGATTTATAATCTTAACGATTCCGATCATAAATAAGAAGTTCTATGAATCTATCGCGTGGTGAATTGAGGTGCAACCTCTCCTCCTCCATTGAAGAGCCAAGTTAATTCCCTTTAACTTTTATGTGTAGGCAAGTAGATTAACATTCTTTGACTTGGAAAATTCAAACCATGGAGAAAATAAGTACACCGTGCATGACAAACCTTGTGTTTTGAAAAGTTATCAGAAGGAATAAAACAATATTGCGACTAGGATCTTGTGTTTTGAAATTTCATCAGAAGGAATAAAACAATATTGCAACTATAATCTTGTGTTTTGAAAAGTCATTAGAAGGAATAAAGCAATATTGGGACTATGATATTGTGTTTTGAAAAGTGATATTGTGTTTTGAAAAGTGATCAGAAGGAATAAAACAATATCGCGACTATGATCAAAACAATATTGCATCTATGATTTTGTGTTTTGAAAAGTTATCAGAAGGAATAAAACAATATTGCGACTATGATCTTGTGTTTTGAAAAGTCATCAGAAGAAATAAAACAATATTGTGATTACAATAAAGTATTCACTACACATGCGCGATCGCTCTGGTCCAAGTCATGCATGGATGGCAACTAATCAGAAGGCGTTTGGTTCACATAAAAATGAGTTTGGGGACGAGAAATTTAGATTTGGGAAAAAGTTGTCTAGCTCGTAAGAAAATTCAGAGGAAAATGAAACCCTTCATTCGCCTTAAGTTTCAATAAGTGATGCTGGTGAAGTAGTGCAACCAAACAAGTCCCTTTCTTTCGAATTGATCAATGGCCACGAGCAATTAAAGACAGGACTCCATGAATTGCAGATATTCTTTTGGAACTTGGAAGTTTCAACAATCATACGTTGGGTTCAACTTGCATGATCATGACTTGTATGTTGTAACTTGTAACTGTGACAAAATGTATTTGGTAAATTGGTGAGTCCGTATAAGCATTCAAATAAATACTGGGAAAACTGAGAAGTTAGAATAAATTAATTTGTCAAATACTAGCATAATTGATGTGGAATTGGCTCACGCACGAGATTGAAAAAATTTATGATTTGAAAGTGACTCTTATATAGCGTGATATCTTGTTTTGTTTCTGGTTCTTTTTCTCCTCATTGGTCGCTCCAGACATGTATTTCTCGATTACAAAACATGATATTCCATTGCTCTCATACATTTCGAGAAGGGAATGCAATTGCTGACAAATTAGCCAATTTAGAGTTTCTCTTGTCTTCACTTGTTTGGCATGCTGCTCCTCCCATAAAGATTTTTTCTTTTCTGCATTTAGATTTCTTGTGCACGGCGCCTACAAGTTTGTCTTCCCTTCTTAATGTGTGATTTTCTTTTTTACCTAATCTTTTTGGATTTTCCTTTTTTGTTTTGCAGCTTGTCTTGCAGGTTCTTATCTTTTAGGTTTTATTTTAAAGGGGTTTGCCGGTTTGGTCCTTTGCCCACCCCTTCTTTTCCTTTGTTTTTTCTTTTTCAAGAGAGGTAAGGTCTATGTCCCCCTTTTTTCTTGTATTTTATTTTTCAAGAGGGCTAAGGTGTATGTTTCCCCCTTTTTTTTTTTGTATTTTGTTTTTTTTTTGCTTTATGAGTCGTAAAGTTTATGTCTCCTGACTAAGTGTAATTTTTTTTTTATATCAATAAATTTTTTTCGTACCGCCGAAGTTTTAAAAAATAAAATAAAAGACGAAATCGATGTTTAATTTGTGCGATTTAGCCAAAATTCTCATCATAAATTATGATAGACTAGACAATTTTATAAGAGGTTAAATTGTTTGTGCCGCTTGTTGCCACTCTTTCATACGATTTTTTAACTCTTAAATTTTTTCATTCTGGGATGCGAGTGAAAAGAAGGGATAGGTCCAATATATAGGGATAGGTACCAAGTTCAAAACTCCACCTGTAAATTCCAAAAAAGAAAAAAATACACAAACGAATTTCAAATGATTCCATGCAAATATTATGTAATTTAAACAATGTCATTTTAAATTCATTAATTCAATCCAATGTTTTCCAATACAACCTAAACCCTAGAGAGAACATAATTATTTCACTAAACAGTCATTTAAATTCATTAAACAATCATTTAAACAGTCATTTCAAATGATTCCTTGCAAGTAATTATTTCATCCAATTTTTTTTCCAATACAATCTAAACCCTAGAGAGCATATATACATACAAGAAAATATGGACACGGCAGATCTGCATATGCGTATACAAAGACTACCAATACATGATGATTGCTACAAGAGAAAAAGAACTTCCACTATTCCTCAAGAGGGCCTTGATTCCGAGTTGATTTCCCATAAGTCGAGGCCAGTCGTAGAGGTAGATTCGAATGCATGGACAGTAGTTGAATTTTGTGTATGGCTAATACTCGAGCTATGATCACCCCGCTGGCGGTGGAGGTCTCTCATGGCCCTAAATCTCAAATCCTCCTTATACGTCCTCGGTTCTGGTACCACGTCAGGGACGGGTATTTGTCCTTCGAGCATGCTCACCGCCTCGGACATGCTAGGCCTAAGTGATGCGGAGACATTTGTGCACAGGAGAGCTACTTTAACCATGATCTCTGCTTCTTTTTGGTCAACCTCGGAACCTAACTTCTCATCGATCAGCTCCAATAAGTTACCTGTTTGTTGCAAATGACAAGCCTGCAAATGTTCATCATAGTTTCGCGCTGAATCAGTATTAATGATAACAACCAGATGAATGGATGCGAAAATGGATCAAACAGCAAAAGGGTGTGGTAAGAGTACCCAATCTAAAAGGCAAACCCAATCATCACTCGGAATATAATTGTTGTTGTTCTTCCCACTGATGATTTCCAAGGCCACTACTCCAAAACTGTAAACATCCGCTTTG
>JAOEHR010000154.1:0-15947 GCA_025448175.1 Aronia arbutifolia
TTACCTGTATTTGTAAAAATGAATAGAGTTTAGGAATTATAATTAACTGTGTAAGAAGAACAAGCAGAATATGGTTCTTTTTTTTTTTTCCAGAAACAATTATGTTTTGGTTCTTTTTTTTCTAGAGATAGTGTTAGTTTTTCCAGAGACAATGTTAGTTTTTCCACAGGCTGTTAGTTTTTCCAGAGACAATGTTAGTTTTTCTAGAGACTATTATTTTTTCCAGAGACAGTTTTAGATTTTTCAAGAGACAGTGTTAGTTTTTCCAAAGACTGTATTATTTTTTCCAAAGACATTTTTAGATTTTTCCAGAGACAGTGTTAGTTTTTCCAGAGACAATTTTAGTTTTTCTAGAGACAGTGTTAGTTTTTCCAAAGACTGTTATTTTTTCAAGAGACTGTTAGTTTTTTCAAAAACAGTCTTAGTTTTTCCAGAGACGGTTTTAGTTTTTCTAGAGATAGTGTTAGTTTTTCCAGAGAAATTTTCCAGAGACAGTTTTAGTTTTTCTAGACACAGTTACGAATTCAAAACATAATAGGTCGCATTAACATTAACACTAAAAAAGGCAAAAAAATCTTTGTTCTGACGATGGTTCTGGTGCGTTTTGCACTTCTTTTTCTGTGGTTTGTTCGGACGTAGGTTGTGGTAAATTTTGGACTTCTTTTCCTCTGGTTTGTTCCGACGGAGGTTGTGGCAAGTTTTGCACCACTTCTTCGCCGGTTTGTTCGGACAGATGTTCTGGTAAGTTTTGCACCACTTTTTCGCCGGGTTCTGCCATTGAACTTCTGTGAACTTGTTTCGCCGGCTTTGTTTCGATGAATGCTTCCTTTTCAACTGTGATTTGAACTTTTGATTTGATTGTTTTTGGAAATGAGGAATTTGATTCGACAGGAACACCGGGGCTTATTATGGCGGTTTTCGTACTGGGGTTCAGGTTGGTGAAAAGTGAGGAGAATATTGAATGATATAGGGGTATTTACGGAATTGTAGGTTTGTAGCGGGTTGGGCTTGTAAATTCGGCCCGTGGACAATAGTTTGGATGGTTTTTTATTAAACTTTAAGCTCTTTTGGTTAAATAACATTTTGAGATGGTTTTTGGTTAAATATTTGTTGATCTAAGCCCTTTTCATTAAAGCTCCCTAAAACTAATCCTTGAACAGGGTCAAACAAGGTGACTAGGACAATAGCTAAGCCAATCATACTTACTCCAAGCTAAGGAGCCCAAGCAAACGGGGCACCCTTATTTTTCTCATCACCTACGTGATCCAACAAAATTATTATACGCATCAAGTAAAACATCCATCTTTCTTCCTCTCTTTATTGCTATGTGCATATCTCGTCCACCATCAATCACTCTCTTCTCCTGTGATCCACCCTTCATTCGTTTCCTCTCCGGTGGCAACACCCTCAGTCCGTCTCTTCTCCAGTGACTCAACCATTCATTCTCATCTTTGGCCGACGATCGCACCCCACCCTGTCTCTTCTCCGGTGATCCACGAGAGATGATTGGAAGTTTAAAGTTGTTTATTTAGAATTGCAAACTTTGATGAGAGAGAGAGAGAGAGATTTTATTCAGAAATTCAAACTTTGGGAGTATGGTGGAGCCATGGCAGAGAGACGAAGGATGATGGGGAGATGGAAAGAAAGTGGTTGTTTAGATGTGTGCTAGCAAAGTAACGAGTGATTAGGTGGTATGAATGATCTGATTCAAGGGTTTGAGCAAAACTCCAATCAAGGATATTTGGTTGGTAAGGAGAACAGAGGATGGTGGCAGGTGACAAGTGGCTAGTGGGAGCGGACGGTCGTAGGAGATTTTCAGTGAGGGAGAAGATGTTTTTTTTGTTGAACTGGGAGAAGACGTTTGGTTTGTTGAATAAAGGGTGTTCGGTCGTGTTTTTAGAGTGTTAAAAGATGGACAAGTGTCCTTTTTAATTTTTTTATTAGGCCACGTATGTAAGTCAATAATGTAGTTACTCATCAGTGGAAATGGATCCTCTCCGGATCCCTTCCACCTGAGCCAACTGAGCACAAAATCCAGACCCTTAAAATTTGATGTAACAGCTAAAAACAGGGGATTCCATTAAAAGTTATAATAACTTTAGCTGTTGGATTAAATTTCAAGGGCTTTTTGTGCTCAGTTGGCTCAAGTGGAAGGGATCCGGAGAGGATCCCTTTCCCTCATTAGTGAGTAGCGAAAGCATCTCTAATGAAGTCCTTAAATAGGCACAACCACCATATAAAATGGGCATAAACAAATATAAGGTCAAAATGAATCTCCAATGGTCAGAAAATGAGTCCATAATGTATAGAGACTAGCCGGATACATATTGTGTCCTCACATATAGGGATTGTATGGGGGCAACCTTGAGTAGAAAATAGGACCCACAATCTTGATTGAAGCTCTTAATGTTTTTAATTTTGATGCTTTTGATTAATTAAAAAAAAAGTTAACATAAAGAAAAAATGTGCATCTTGAGTGGAAAACAGGGCCACAGTCTTGATTGAAGATTTTAATACTTTTAATTAATTAAAAAAAGGTAAACATAAACTAAAAATGTGCATCTAATCAAGTTATCACATAAAATCATAAAACTTCATATTTAGGGATTCTACTACAAGGACACTCCCTTAGAGATAATATTCCTTTAGGGATACAAAGATTTCATTGAAGTCCTTAAATGAGTACTCAAAAGTGGTGTCCCTCGCCACTTAATACTGCGGTCTTGTGGTATTTATCTTTACCTGTAAATAAGAGGTTTAGGTTTGATTCTCGCCCAAAGCGAATTTAAATCACATTATTGTTAGTTTATTGTGAGGTTAAGTCCACCCCCTTCCGTTAGTATAGATAATATTGTTTGTTAAAATAAAATAAAAAGGGTTTGCTATCCACACACCCTTTTTTATTTCTCACATACCTCTTAATAATTTTTGTTATTTGACCTTGTTCAGTTCATCTTATCAAACGCCCAAAAATTAGAAACATGTGTGAGAAGTAAAAGGAGGAGGATTCTCTACCCTCTTATTCTCATCCCCTTCCATCCCCTCCTCTCATACATTGTTTTTTTTGTCTTATTATCTCTATAAAAAAATCAATATAAGATGTTGACGTGGCTTAACCGTGACCGTTCAAATAGGAAGGCATGGAAGGGTAAAGAGATTAAGAGGGTAGAGAATCATCATCCGAAGTAAAAAGGAGTGTGGATATCACATCCCAAAAAAATTGGTGTCCTCATGGTTTAGGGAGAGGGAAAAGGATTCTTTCCGGATCCTCTTTGTGGGGATTTGAGGGATCAATTAATCATGTTCGTTCATCGTATATCATGCGGTCAGAAATCATTTAAAATTTAAAATTGAATATAAATAGTACCTAACGAAAACTGACAACACGATGTACGATGAATGGACATGATTGATTGATTTTTCGGATCCCCACAAAGGGGGTCTAGAGAGGATCCTTTTCCTAGGGAGAGAGAAGGGATTGAAGGTGGGTCCCACATTCACACGTTCCCGAAGCTGTAACGTTTGTTTGAGAACTCTCCAACCCAAAAACAACAGAAAGAGGAAGGTCTCATGCTTTGTTTTTTCACCATTCACCTTTCACCATTCACCGACTCTCCCCTCTCTCTCTCTCTCTCGTCCCAAGCCAGCCAGCCTATCCCCACCACTACCACCGACCTAGATCCTCCTCCTCCTCCTCCTCCTGGCCCATCTGCTGCTGCTGCTGGGGCCTCTCTTTCTTTTAACTTTTCCATTTTCTTTCCTTTTTATTTTTTTTCTTGTAAAAATCTTTCTTATTAAGCTGACTTAAGCTTTATTGGGGTCTTGTGTTGGGGTTTTAGTCACCTTTATTCATTGTTTCCTACAAAATTGAGCATCCCCTGATTCCCCCTACCTCACTTGAAAATTCAATGGTATATGCATCTCCACCACATCTCAAGCTAGGGTTTTTCTTTCTTTTCACTATCTTTCTACCTATTACTACTACCATTTCTACATTCAATTGAATTAATTGTGATTCATTGATGGCCTATCAGAGTTCTGGGTCGAGTTCCAGTCCCTCTGGATTCCAATTCCCCAATTCCAATTCCCCTTTTGGTGACACCACCTACACCAAGGTCTTTGTTGGGGGCCTCGCCTGGGAGACGCACAGCGATGGCATGGGCCGCTATTTCGACCAGTTCGGCCAGATTCTCGAGGCCGTCGTTATTACTGATAAGAACACCGGCCGATCCAAAGGCTATGGCTTTGTGAGTATTTCTTCTTTTCACTTTATGGGTTTTTATTTGCTCTTCCATGAGTTTACTGGTATTCAATGTGTGTTTTGCAAATGAAAGACCAATGGCTGTGGGGTTGTTCTGCCTCACTCACAACTTTTGGAATGACTTGGTTTCTGTTTGTATTTACATGGAGGGTTTAGGTGACTTTCCGCGAACCAGAGGCTGCAGCTCGGGCCTGTGCTGATCCAACTCCGATTATCGATGGCAGGCGCGCCAATTGTAATTTGGCTTCACTCCGGCGGCCCAGGCCGCCTATGCCTTATGGTATGGTTTCTTATGCTCTTAGTTTGATAACTATCAATTAAGTCCCGCTTCGTAGTTTCCCGTTTCACGCTCAATTGCATCTAGTTCATTGTTTTTGGGTGATGTTTGTGTTTGTGCTATCATTTTCTTTTCCTAGTTGCCATTGTTTTATTGACTTTGTTTTAAACACAGCAATTATCTATGGATTTGAAGAAAAATAGAACTAAGATCTTCATTGGTTTCCATCATGTTTTCACGTTAACCTTTCAAAGTACCAAAATCTACATATATTGTTTGTTCCTTAGCAAACAAACACGTTCCACATGACATTTTTTTACTTACAGGACGTCCAAGACCAGCTGCTCCATACATCGGAGGCATGCAAGCTACCCGTGGGGCTTACACTGGAGGATATGGCTACCAGCAGCCTCTTTCTTACAACTATCAACAAGGATTAGTTTATCCTCCCTATGGGTGAGTCATGCATTTTTAGGATTATGTGATAGCCACAGAGTTGCAGAGGATATGTGCCTCAAATCAATGTTTATGGAGCAGGCAAAACTTAAATTGGGTTTTCTAGTCTCGCCATTTTACTAATTGATCTCATACATTAGATTTCTCATTCAAGTATAAGAGCACTGTAGCTTGTAGTTTAAGTTCCAAACCTTTGTTCTTGCATTGTAAGGGATTAGTTTTGGTTCAATGCATTGCGTTGCATTGTTTGTAATTGTATCTCATTTACATTAACTCTTCCAAATTGCTCACAGAAATTATGCTATCAACAGTTGTAATGGTTGTCATATCTGTGCAGGTATGCAACATATGGACCTGAGTATGCTTATTCACAGGTCAGTAATGTTCTTAAATGGCAGCGCTGGTGGATGTCTTTCTTTTGGATTTATGAGTGTGAGGATATTATTTTGCTTTATTTTGACTTGCTTCCTAACTTTGTTCGCCATTTCTTTGGTAGGGTGTTTACAGCCCCTGTGCGGGTCAGCAATATCTTCAAATATATGGACTTCCAGGGACGGCTACTACTTCTCCTTATCCTTATGGACAACTGGGTCAAACCATTCCTGGTGGTCAAGGTTATCCAACAGTTCATGGATATGCAATGCCTGCTCAGCAGATAATCCAGTTTGGTGCACCCAGTGTTAATGCAGTAACAACTTCCACAGTCCCTCCAGTTCAAGCAGCATATCATACGGGTACATCTCTGTCCTGAAACTATTGTTCATCTTTTTTTCCTTCACGTCTCGGGTATCCCCCTTCCTAGGGGACAAATTATTCTTGTTCATCTTTCAATATAAATTAGTGAAGCTGTACCACCAAACATGCACCTCTTCTAACTCATAATTTATGTGAAATCAACACAACCTAATGCCTGACCACTCTGTCTTGATCATACTACCGAAGAGGATGCGGGATCATGATAAATTTTAGTCTTTTTTCTTGCCCATTTTTTCTGTAGAAGGCGCAGCCTGTCAATACAGTGAACAGTATCAGCATCATTTGTTTAATTAATAAGGAAATATTTTAAAATAGATTTACTCGAAGTCTTTGATTTCCATCTTTCAATTTTATAAACTAGAAAATAAATATTTTTAACAAAGAACAGACATTTACCTAACATGACAAGCATTCTTCACAGTCTTATGATGGAGAAGTAATGACAGTTTGATAGATCTTTCATCTAGATCAATGTACCATGGAGTATGTAGATAAGATCTAATTGACAAAAGACTGTTTTTTAATCAGGCATGGCAGTGAGTGTTGCGGCACGACCACATTTTATATTATCTGCTCCTTCTCCCCAATATATGCAGGGTAGTGGTTCTGAGCAAAGAGCTGGGTGAGGGGTTGATTGAGGTTAGTGCCACATCATAGAATATAATGCGGTGTGTTTTGCAATCCTATACCTTTTCTTTGAGCAAATAGAAAAGAAAAAAGGGGATACATCCGCCACTGGGTTTGTATGGGATTTTGAGATTCTTTATTTACTCTTTGCAGGTATCCTTAGATTGCAGCAGGACTAAAAGATGCAAAACTGCTTATTAAGTAGCAGGCTTCAGGTCGAGCTTTGCAAATTTTATTTTGCATTCTAGCGGTAAAGTTATTTGGTCATTTTCTTTACATATGCAAGATTTAGCTATAGGACTGCAAGCTCTGATTTATACAAACCTTTCTTCTGGAAAAAAAAGATTTGCAAGATGAATAACATTATTCTCAGTATGCATTTGATAGCCAACTGATGATCATGTAGTTGCGTACATCAACTATCATTTAAAGGTCAAAAATGGTTCCATCTTAGGCTGTGGCAGCAAAGTGTGAGAATACATTTCTCAGAAACTATGTTCCATTTGTTCTGTTTGTCTTTATTGGACGTCCGTGTGCAAATCAATTTAATCGGATGATTTACTAGATTGTTGTTTTTATTAACTTGTAGCAGTTCATTCCCATATTCAAATTTTGTGATTTTCCATAGGCATTAGTAGGCCTCCTATTCCTCACCTAATAAATTTTATGTTGTAGTGTTTACTCAATAATCATGTAAAGGAGAGTGGTTCTTCTTGGCACATTTTGTTTGCATATCGGATTGCATTACCAATACCTTAAGGCGTTGTTCGGTATAGAAGATGGGACTGAAAGGGATAAACCACTATTTTCAAGTATGTTGAAGGAAGAAATGAAAAAATTGTGACCAATTTGAAGGTAGAAGATGAATTGCTCACATAAGAAAACTTATCCACTCCGTACCTCCTCAAAATGGTAGGATTAGAAGGGAGAAGTTTTCTACCTGTCTAATCTCATTCTAATCCCCCCAAAGTGAAAAAATCATTCTCCTCTACCGTCACTATACATTGAATTTAGATGGCTCCATTCCAACCCAATCCTAGAGACCAAATGAGCCCCAAAAGAATATATAATTGGACTTGTTTTTGTTGATTTCATATTTTGTTGGTCTGGATGTGCTTTCAGTCTAATTTATGTTTTATGATTGTAAGGCTTGGCATCCCGATGGCTTACTTTTTTCTGGATTTATGCCCCGTCTTATACATTCATTTTTCTGCAGGTCATACAGTCATGGTCACCAGAGAAGTCAGATGTCTGAGTCGCCCCAGATGGCAGAGAAGGATGGAGGACGGTGGCTGCTCTTCACTCCCAGTGCAACATTTATCCTCGGTGCATCGAAACCTGTGTTACTCAGGAAAAGTGGCAGGTTGTCATGGATGGGTGGGTGCTAGAATCAGGTTTCTAGCAGCCATACAGGAATAAAACAAGTCAAAAAAAAAAAAAAATCATGTTAGAATCAACATATGATTCGTTTATAGTCAGTCTTGCCCAAGCATTTTGGGTGCATTGTCTCTCTGGTGTCGTGTGTTGATGGGCGGCCCATCACGCGCATAATGTCATTCGGGTCTTTGTGCCTACTAGTTGTAGGATTTTCATTGAACTCAAAAGTCTTGTAATTTAGAGAATTAAGAGGGCCTGGCTTCAAAAGGGAAGAAGCTTTGGGCATGTTCTATTTTTTTGGAAAGAACAGTTTTTGGGTGTATAATATATTTAGTAAAACTGTCTCGTCTATTGGTCATTATGATTTGAAGCATGTGGAGTATATAATTTGTGCCTGTTTTTGTAAATCATTTGAAAGACTGTTGGGGTATGATACTGTTCATTTTAACGAAAAATCATATTTTTACACTAAAAAATCAAACCTAGTACTATTCATTTTACCCTTTATTTTGTCCTTATCATTAAAACTCAAAGTTTTAAAGTTATTTTCATTATTTTTCCTTTCTTTATAGCTAAACAGTGATCGTGATCACTTGAGCTCTTCAGGTTCACGCAACGATGTTTAACTCATGCCAAATACAGTGTGGTCATGTTTCTCTTTGATAAGAACCTTTAGCAGGCTTTAGCATACAAGATTGTTATGGGCTGTATGGTATGGGTAACTTAGTATCCATGTTAGTTTGTAGCTCACGTGCCTAGCATGAGTTCGAGCTTTTCCGTATATTGTAACGGTTACTCCATTTTTATAATATATTATGAAATTCAGCCTTTATCACTCCTCGTCTCCTTCCCAGCTTCATACCTCCATTGCTGCCAAGTTGAGGTTGAATTAGGTAGAGGGTATTGATCCTATAATTAGTATCATCCGTCTCGCTCCTGGTTTCCCCCCTTTGCATGCCCCGCCACACCACGACCACCATATTTACTAAAATGGATGCCAGAGTGGCCGCATTGGAATCCATTGTTGCTAACCTTAGCTCTTCCATGAATGCTTCCATCAACTCTTCTGTCTCCGAGGCCCTTGACGCCAAGCTTCCCCTCTATTTTGAACAGTTTCGTCGTGATTTATCTTGCAGATTGGGCACTGGTTCCTCATCCTCCCCCAATCTTGGCCAATTCGGCCGATCCTCCGCTCATTAATCCTCCCCGTCTTCCACACGAGCTTTTCAACAGTGGGGGAGCGAATCCTTGTCAGCCTCTCCAGCTATGAGTTGATTTTCCTCATTTCTTACCAGGCGATGATCCCTTAGCTTGGATTTACAAGGCCGAGCAATATTTTGTTTATTACCACACAACTAATCATCTCAAGGTCCTTACGGTCTCTTTCCACCTTGACGGTGAGGCACTACACTAGTTTTGGTGGTTGGATTGTCTCCAATTGACACCGCGTTGGGATGAATTCGCTAAAGCTTTTTATTGCGAGTTTGGACCCTCAGACTTTGAGGATTGCACTGAATCCTTATTCAAGCTCTGCCAAACAGGTACCCTTAAGGATTATATTGTAGAATTTTGTAGATTAGCTACGCGTACCTCTGATGTTGGTCCTATACTGTTAAAGAGTTGTTTCTTAAGGGGGCTTAAAAAGGAGTTAAGGTTTGATGTTAAGCTTCTATGCCCTACAACGGTGCATGAGGCTATTTCCCTAGCCTTACAAATAGAAGCTAAACATAATGAGCTCAAATTCCCAGCATCCAAGCAATCATTCCATACTAAAACCACATCACCTAATCCTCCAAACTCCTACCCTGCTAACAGATCGGGTAACTTGCCTGTCAAGAAACTCACTCCAACTAAGATTCAAAGAAAAAGAGAATTAGGGGATTGTTGGTTTTGTGATGAAAAGTGGGTTAGAGGTCATAAGTGTGCTAAAAAACAATTGCTAATGTTGGACTTAGCTTGTCCTGAGAAGGGTACTGAGGCTCTTTCTGATGAAATCTTCCCTGAGTGCCAGTCTATGCACCTCAGTGCCTGTACTTTTTATGGCACCATGGCTTCCAATACTCCTCAAACCATGAAGATCCAAGGCATTATACAGGGTCAACAAGTCACTATTTTGTTAGACTCGGGTAGCACACACAATTTTGTGGATTCCAGGCTGCTTAAGAGATATGGTTGGTCTTGTTCACCCACTAAACAGTTTGAGGTTATCATAGGTTATAGGGGCAAAGTCAATAGCTCAGGTTGTTGTAAGGGCATTTCGTTGCCTATGGGTGACTATCATTGCCTTGTTGATTTATTTGCACTCTCATTGGAGTTTGATCAGGCCAATGTTCGCTATAAGATGGTCAATCATTCTCCACACTTCCCAACCATTCAAGAGGTTGATTTACAACACATAGACAATGAGCTTTCTAACTTTAACTTGGGGTCTCTTCCTCTATTCCATCGAAAGTCAAAAACTAGAAGTTTTCAATCTCAACTCTGCACAATTACAAGAACTACAAACTTTGTTGCAACGGTTTGAGTTGGTATTCATTATCCCTTCCACTTTACCTCCCCATAGGGTCCATGATCACTAAATTCCTTTCATTCCTGGTCCTAAGCCCCCCAATATTAGACCCTACCACTATGGTCCACTCCAGAAAACTGAGATCGAAAAGGCTGTTAAGGAATTATTGGATTCTGGGTTCATTAGGCCTAGCCACAACCTTTTCTCTTTCTCGATGCTATTAGTAAAAAAGAAAGAGGGTACATGGAGGCTATGTATGGACTATAAGGAACTTAATTCATTAACTATTAAGGATAAGTACCCTATCCCTATCATTGATGATTTGTTAGATGAATTATTTAGGGCTATGTACTTCTCTAGGCTAGATTTACGTTCTGGCTATCATCAGATTCGAATGCACCCCAAGGATGTGGAAAAAACAGCATTTTGAACTCATGAAGGCCACTATGAATTCTTGGTAATGCCATTCGGCTTAACCAACGCACCTGCCTCTTTCCAGAATCTCACGAATGATGTTTTTAGGCCATATCTCAGGGATTTCATACTTGTCTTCTTTGATGATATTTTGGTCGATAGTAAAACATGGGAGGATCATTTACATCATCTTTAAATCACTTTTGCTTTGTTGCTGCAACATCAGCTTTATGTCAAGAAGTCAAATTGTGCCTTTGGTCAGAACAAGATTGAATATCTTGGTCACATTGTCTCAGGGGAAGGTGTGGAGGCTAATCCTAGGAAGATTCAAGATATAAAGGATTGGCCCACTCCTACTTCTGTCAAGGAATTAAGAGGTTTCTTAGGCCTCACAGGGTACTATCGCAAATTTGTCCCTGGCTATTAGAAAATTTGTAAACCATTATACTTGTTAACCAAGAAAGATGGTTTCCATTGGGATTTGTCAGCTAATAAAGTCTTCCAGCAACTCAAGACTATCATGTCTTCTCCCCAAGTCTTGGCTTTACCAAATTTTGCTATTCCCTTTGAGTTAGAATGTGATGCTTCTGATTCAGGTATAGGTGCAGTACTAATGCAGCAGGGTAGTCCTATTGCTTTTTATAGCAAAGCCTTGGGCACTAGAATCAGTCACTATCCACTTATGAGAAGGAACTTATAACAATTGTTTCAGCTGTGAAGAAGTGGCATAAGTATCTCCAGGGGAGGCACTTTATAATTCGAACTGACCATCATAGCTTGAATTATTTCCTATCTCAGAGAGCTAATAATCAGTTCCAACAAAAATGGGTTGCAGAATTAATGGGTTTTGACTATGAAATTCATTATAAGAAGGGTACAGAGAATCTGGTAGTTGATGCACCTTCCAGGTTACAATTGCCACTTCCCTCAGAGACATCCTTGGAACCTGAGAATCACTCTTCTGCTCTATGTAATTCAATCATCTATCCATATTTTGGTTGGTTGGATGAGCTTCGCGGGTTTAATGAAACTGATGAGTGGATCTTGCAAAAGAAACAGGAAGTCATTACTCCCACTTCTTCTGCATCCTCCACCTCTCAGGCTTCTCATTGTCACAGAGATAATGGTTTACTGAAGTACAAGTCCAGGATTGTGATTAATCCCTACTCATATTGGAAATCGAAACTGCTTGCAGAACACCACTCTACCCCAGCAGTTGGACACCAAGGGGTTCTTAAGACTTATCAGAGGCTTAAGAAAGGGTTCTACTGGCCTGGAATAAAGGGAAGTATTCAGCTTTTTTTATCTATGAATGCCCTACTTGCCAACGAAACAAGTATGAGATAATTGCTCCTCTTGGCATCTTGCAGCCTCTGCTTATCCCAGAAAGAATTTGGACAGACATCAACATGGATTTTATTGTGGGACTACATCTTAGCAAAGGGAAATTTGTTATAATGGTGGTAGTTGACAAGTTGAGTAAGTATGCCCATTTCATACCCTTAGCTCACCATTACACTGCCACAATTGTCGTACATTCTTTCCTTGAGAATGTGTTTAAGTTACATGGGCTTCCTTCTACTATTGTCAGTGATAGATATCCTATCTTCTTAAGCACATTTTGGAAGGAATTCTTCAAGTTACAAGGATCAAAGTTTTGCATGAGCTCGGGGTATCATCCACAAAACGATGGACAGACTGAGGTGGTCAACAGATGCTTGGAGACCTATCTTAGGTGCTTTGTTAGTACTCATCCTAAGAAGTGGACCATTTGGCTGCCTTGGGCAGAGTGGTGCTACAACAACTCATACCACTCTTCATCTAAGTTCACTCCATTTGAATTGGTTTATGGACATGCCTTTCTTCATGTGACACCGTATAAGAGAGGTACTACAAGGCTTGAATCAGTGGAACAAGGCCTACTCGAGATAGATAAGGTCTTGTCCATACTCAGGTCCAACTTAGAGTTAGCTCAGAATAGGATGAGAACCCAAGCTAACAAGCATAGAATAGAAATGGAGTTTGCAATAGGGGATTTTGTTTACCTCAATCTGATTCCTTATCACTATTAGTCCCTAGCTTCACACTCGGCTCACAAGTTACTTCCTAAGTATTTTGGCCCATTTGAAGTCATTAAGAGGGTGGGTCTAGTAACCTACAGACTCAAGCTGCCTGCTAACTCCAAGATACACCCAGTTTTCCATGTTAGCATTCTCAAGAAACACTTGGGTCCATTAGTGCAATCTTCTGCAGTGCTTCCATAATTTCCAAACACTAAGGTGCAACATGATGAACCTTTCAAAGATCTTAAGCAGGACGATGTACAAGAAGGCCAACACTGCTGGTGTCTAACTCTTGGTGCAGTGGATAGGCTAGGATGAGCAAGCTGCCACTTGGGAGGATTATGAAGATTTCCAGGCTCGATTTCCTCAGTTTCAGTTATAAACCTTGTGGCCAAGGTTTTCCTCGGGGATGGGTGTGATGATAAGAACCTTTAGCAAGCTTTAGTATAATAAAATATGTAATATGTTGGGCTCAGGATTGTTATGGGTTGTATGGTATGGGTAACTTAGGATCCATGTTAGTTTGTAGCTCACGTGCCTAGCATAAGTTCGAGCTTTTCCATATACTGTAACGGTTGCTCCATTTTTATAATATTTTATGAAATTCAGCTTTTATCCCTTGGATATTCTCTCGTCTCCTTCCCAGATTCATACCTCCATTGCTGTCAAGTTGAGGTTGAATTAGGTAAAGGGTTTTGATCCTATCACTCTTTGACAGAATGAGAGGAAAGAATCGGGGGAAATATCCATGGAAAAAAGTCAAGAACCAATAGGCAACACCCACACAGAAAGATTCAGTTTCAAAACTGTGGAGAGAAATTAGAAAATAAAGATTCACTTACCAATACTATGCTCCTTTCATGGGGAAATTTGGAAATATAGCTATTTAAAGAGCATTCATTGAAATATAACCTTGTTTTCTAATTCTTATAAACTAATCAAAATTGATGTTCAGAATACTTAGTTACCCTAAAACTAAAACCCTTGAAAATTTTGGAAAAATAATCAAAATTTGGATCCCATATGGTATATAGGCACCCTTTTAAATTTATGATAATTATAACAAAATATTGATATAAGAGTACTAATATAATTTTAACTAAAAACTTGCTCCTTTGGTCTTAATCGTGATAAAAGAATTAGGGCTTTAGATGTGCAAAGATCCAAACTTCATCGGTCTCCCAATAAGTAATCAGAGAAATGGAAAGCCAATCAAAGGATGGAGACTCTCTGGAAAAGTGGCCATGCATCTCCTTTCTTGACTATCTTAGCGTCGGCAAATGCTTTCTCATTCCAATTAGTCATCTCTCCCTCCTTAGACAGATACTATATTCATGATTTGTTGATTTATAGGATTACTGGGTTTGGATTTTGACGATGCTTCTAATTCTTCGTCGTCATGTCAGCCAGTAGTTAATGAGTATGTAAATTTTTGAGTTTTGGGATCAACTTGGGAACAAAGAATACAGTTTTTAGGAGTTTTGGGAGGCAAATTAGAAGATGACGTGTTGGTCAATACGTGCAGAAAGGAAGTAATGTGATCTGTTGCTCTACTATGAAAAAATCCATTGACCATAAGGTAAAGCAATCGATGATAAACCTTGTGGGCACAACTTGGCAGAAGTAGCATTTGCTTGTGTTGCAGAAGACGTAGGGCCAGAATTCTTAGAAATTATGGACACAATTTTTTGATACTGGGCTTCAGATATATTTGGCATAATAACTTGTAAGTCATGAAAGGTTTGGGTCGGAATATTGATTTGATTTGTGAAAGGACGACCGCTGTTGTCATTGTTTCGTGTGCGGCTGTAAACGGAATAGACATCCATTGTTGTAGTGGTCCCCATGTTAAAGGAACACAACAAGCAAATGTTGCACTCACTCTCTGTCAATCTCAACTCCATTGACGCTTTAGTCTCGTAGTGGCCTTCTTACCAACGATAACGACACCTAATTTCTCATTTATTCAACTCTAAGTTCCTAATACTCTCGTCAAATTTTCTCTTTGAATTTTGCATTTACTTTTCTGTTTGCTCTTTGCTATTTGTCATGGGAAACTCAATTTTGCTGCCTAAACCTTAAAAATAAATGTATGTTTTGAAGAAATTCCAACCCTTTTGTTACGAGTAGAATCATTGCTAATTTATGGACGTCAACATTCTAAGTCCCATCTTTCTTTTTATTTTGACAGGTATTTAGTGACGAATCTTAAGCCTCAGACTTAGAAGTCTAAAAACCCCATGGCAACACCCAAATCAGCTGTCCAAGACCTTTCATCATTTTACACCCCATCCAAGCACCCACCCAATCCTTTTCCAATCTCTCTGATGCCCGTCAATCCAGCCGCTCCTCCCACTCCGACCTTTACACATTCCTAGCTATTCCAGCTAGTTCTCGTGGGGACAATGGTACGACCAATCGGTCCACAAAAAGAGAAAACAGTAATTTGATAAAACAGAGTATGAATTATAAAGAAGAAGAGAATAAAATAGAAGTTGAAGAGGAAAGAAGAGTCAATTTCATCCATCCCCCCTTTTCAGAATACAACACATTATTTATATTCATTTGAAAAAGGGAACCCTAGCATCAAACAAGTTGGGCCTTGAGCAAGACTTAGTTGGAGGTTAAGAAGTATGGGCTGAGAGCAAGAGCTAAAAGGCCCAAACAATATAGTCCTAACAACTCCCATATCCCACGCTTAAGACGAGACCTGTCCTCAGGTTTGAAACTCAGGATAACGGGCAATGATGTCGTTGGCTTCCTCCCAAGTTGCATTTTCGGTTGGCAGACCTGCCCATTTGATTAGCCGCTTGGTCACTGTAGTATTCTTCTTCTTGAACATGCCTCTGTCCAATATTTGTTCAGGTTTCCAATGGAGGAAACCAGTGGAGTCGAATGGTGGAAGGGTAGGATTTGGAGAGGCAGCTGCACCAACCTTCTTTTTTAGCAAGGATACATGGAAAATTGGATGGATCTTGGAGTCATGTGGGAGATGAAGACGATAAGCCACAAAAAAGAAGGTCCATCAGTTGAACAACATCTATGGCATGCAATTAACAATTAAAGGCGGAATCATGCTTGTATGCACTCAAAAACAAAACTTTACCCATGAAATTCAAAGCCAAGTAGTTGGGTGAACCAAGACTCAACTCAAGAACAAAGTGAGTTGAGAAATCCTATACCTTTGTTGATTCCTCTTTGCATAAG
>JAOEHR010000185.1:31277-54651 GCA_025448175.1 Aronia arbutifolia
TATTATGGGTCGAATTTGGTTGACAAACAAGTGAGATATGGAGTTCCAAAGATTGCCCAGAAAATCTGCAAAATCTGTAGAATCCGGCGAAATTTCGTTAAGGTCCGCCACTTGAACATTATAACAATCGACGATCCGACCGTTGGATCGTCAATATGTTATAGTACGTAATATTTAAGGACCATAAAAATTTATGGATTGGGTATCCGACATACGGATCTTCCCGAATTGGATTTGTAAGTTTATAAAATAAAACATTAATCGCCACTTGGTTTTGGCAATTGGTGGAGATCCGACCGTTGGATCACTCCGAAACTTTAGTATGTTATTCTAGAAGCATAACTTGGATCTTTGGAAGTTACGGATCAAAAATCTGGCATGCGGATCTTCCGGATCGAGTTATGTAGAGTTGTGGACCCTACTGTCGATCTTTGATCGACAGTTGACTTTCGGTCAATGGGTCTCAAACCATTCTAGAACTTCCTTGGGGATATGTTTTATGTAAGTTACATATTTTATCAATAAGAATTCTGAGATGTGGTTTGATAATTGTTCTAGG
Source organism: Aronia arbutifolia (assembly GCA_025448175.1). Taxonomy (NCBI): domain Eukaryota; kingdom Viridiplantae; phylum Streptophyta; class Magnoliopsida; order Rosales; family Rosaceae; genus Aronia; species Aronia arbutifolia. The sequence continues at coordinate 31,837 of JAOEHR010000185.1, forward strand.
TGTCGATCGTTGGTGACGCCTCGATGTTTGTGTTAGGGAGTTGTAGCGCGGACTCCAGGTGAGTGGGCTTATGGTTTTCTATATATATCTATATCTATATATATATATATATATATGTTTCCCATAAACTATTTTAAATGGAACTTCGTTTAAAATGCCATGTCATATTTGCTTTACATATTTGCATATGCATTAGTATAGATATGCATAATGTTGCATGATGCTGTGGATGGCCAGGTAAGCTTCAGGTGAGTACTTATTGATGATATGGATTGCAGTGAGTATGGTTGTGATGAGATATATTTAGTGGTTATTATCCTGCATCCCGGTGTTAGTTCTTCGCCCGAGGCCAGGGCCTAGTCTTAATGTGATGTTCACCTCCCATACCACACACTCACCTTGGATCCAAGTTTGGTGCCAACCTGTCGTACATACCACATGAGGTGGTTCCGACTTGTTGGTGACTTGAGCATACATATTTACACCCAGCCTGTTGTACATACCACATTAGGTGGTTCCGACTCGTGTGCAGGTATTGATGGATGAGGATCAGCCGTACAGGTCACGTCAGGTGACTCCGGCTGACATAGCACTACTGATGAATGAAGGGTTTAGGTTCAACCGTACAGGTCACGTTAGGTGACTCAAGCTGACATATCATTTTATATTGGTTCACATCACCTAGTTTACATGATTATTGCTGAGATACCTGACATGGCATATACTTGGTTTTCACTGCTCTCGAACATGATTTCTATATACGTATGTATTATTATTTTCTGGGAAATTATACGGGTTTTACGGTGAGGGGTTATTATATTTAGATAGAGAAATGTGTTTTCAAAACCTTTGTTTTTGCCCACTCACATTTTCTGTTTTGCGCCCCTCCAGGTATTAGTTGCTGAACGTTCGTATCGACGAGGATTCTTGACAAATCTCAGGATAGGTGGCTACCTCTGAGGGTATAATCCTTATCCACTCTATTGTACTTACTTATACTCTGACGTCACGTGTGAAATGGGTTCATTCCCGCTCGCCAGCGCACTTTGGTATTTAGGCACTTTTAGGTTTAAATTTATTTACATTTTTTCCACATCACTACACTTTATGGCTTTGTCACCTTCCAGGTGTCGGCCAGCATAGCTCGATTTAGAGTCCTAGTACACATTCCGAGTTAGGCTGTGACTTTATAACCATAGTTGCCTTCAATATTTATTGCTATAAAAAAAATTTGGCAAAATTTACGGTCACCTTGGTTATATGATGACTTGATTAAAGGTTGCCTCGGTATATTGTTGCATATCTTGGTTGTTGCTATTATTTAAAGCCATAATTTATGGTTGCCTCGATATATTGTTCCCTCGATTTTGGAGGCTACAGATTATTATTGCCTTATGTACTTGTTACTTGAATTTAATGTGGGCTTGGTAAATTTGATGCCTTTATTTATTGTTAAATTGAAAACTTTTGTGTCACAGTTCATGGTCAGCTTGATATATCCTAGCTGCCTTAAATATTTATTGCTTTGAATTTTGTCGGCAAAATTTATGTTCACGTCGGTTATATGATGACATAATTAAAAATTGTCTTGGTATATTTATAGTTGCCTCATTAAATGTTATTTCACAATAATTGGTTGCCTCAGTTATTTTTGCATTGATTTTTGGGTCACTCGGTATATCCCTTTTGCATCAGATATTTATTGCCTTGAATATTGTTGTCAAAGTTCATGGTCACCTTAGGCTTCCCTAGTTTTCTAAGATATTTATCGCCTTGAATTGTTATCTCGATATGCTATTGTCTCAACAATTGGTTCCTTCACTTTTATGTTGTCTAAAATGGTTGTCTCGGTTATAAAATATCAAAATTAATGGTGGTCTAAGGTATATTGTTTCGTCCTTTTTTGATGCTACATATGATTGTTGTCTCAGATATACATTCCTTCAATAGATTATGCTATTGGTAAATTTGATTCCTTTATTTATTATTATGTCAATAAATTTGGTTGCAGAATTAATGATAGGCTCGATTTAATGTTTTTTTCGGTTATTTGGTGCCACAATCCTTAGTTCCCTCATACATTTGTTGCATCAAATTTTATTAGCATAATTCAGGGTCACCTTCACTATATTATACTTTGATTAATGGTTGCACTGGTTGCATTATGCTATAATTAATGGTTGCCTATCTTGGTGTTTGTTAGTGTAAAGTCTTGATTCATGTTCTCACTATATATTGCTGGCCATGTTTTTTTATACAAAGTTCACAATAGACTCAATAAATTTGATGCCTCAACTAATGGTTGTTGCAATTTATTGTTGCCTAATTTCACAGTGGTCTGGTTATAATGTGATCTTGGTTATTTAGTGTCATTCATAGTTTTGTCAGCTATTTGTTGCATCCATTCAGTGTTGCCTCGCTAAATTTTATGCTCAAATAAATTGGACCTGGATATACTTTTTTTGCAACTTTTGGTTCACTATGTTTTATGATGCCTCTGTCAATGGTTGCCTCAGAAATATAATGTATAAATCAATTGTTGCCTAGGTTATTTAAGCCTCAATTAATGCTTCCCTGGATATATTGTTGCCTCAGTTTTGGATGTTATAGATCATTGTTGCCTCACATATTTGTTCCTTGAATTTTTAGTGGCCTCGGTAAATTTGTTGCCTTTATTTATTGTTACATTCCTAACTTTGTTGCCTCCATTCATGGTTAGCATGGTATATCTATAGTTGCCTCAAATATTTATTGCGTTGAATTTTGTTGGCAAAATTTATGGTCACGTTGGTTATACGATGACATAATTGAAGGTTGTCTCATTATATTGGTGTCTTAACTTTTGGTTCCTTCACTTTTATGTCACCTTGGTTAATGATTGCCTCTGAATTATGATGCATAAATTATTGATTGCCTTGGTTATTGAAGTCTCGATTTATAGTTGTTTCGGTATATTATTGCCTCAGTTTTTGCATGCTACAAATCATTGTTGCCATGAATTTTTGTTCCTTGAATTTATAGTTGCCTAAATAAATTGATGCTTTTATTTATTGTTACATTGGTAACTTTGGTGCCACAATTCATTGTTCCCTCGGTGCATCCGTAGTTGCCTCAAATATTTATTGTTATGAATTTTATTGGCAAATTTTATGGTCAAGTTGGTTATATGATTACATAATTAAACATTGTCTTGGTACATTGGTGGCTCAACTTTTAGTTCCCTTAGTTTTAAGTCAGCCTGGTGAATGGTTGCCTCAGAATTATGATGCATAAATTATTTGTTGCCTCAGTTATTGAAGTCTCAATTTACGGTTGCCTTGATATATTGTTGCCTTGGTTTTAGATGCTCCAAATCATTCACCTCTGATATTAGATCCTTGAATTCATCATGGCCTTGGTAAATTTGATGCCTTTATTTATTGTTACATTGGTAAGTTTGGTTTTACAATTCATGGCTAGCTCGTTATATCCATAGTTGCCTCAGATATTGCTTGCTTTGAATATTGTTGGAAAATTTATGGTGACTATGGTTATATGATGACATAATTAAAGGTTGTCTCCGTGTATTATTAACACTCAAAATTGGTGAGTTTAACAAAGGTCCAACAGGTCGAGTGTTTGCCTTTGATGGACGGGCTTTGCAAACAAATGATTTTAGGCACAAGATTTAAGTGGTTCACCTCTCAAAACTGAGCTACGTCCATTGAGTTTCTTGTATGAATAGAGAACAAGGTTACAAGTAACACTAGGCTAATATGGTCCAATTTCTCTCTATTCGTTTGACCCATTCAAAGTAGTACTAATCCTCCTTATAAAGGCCTTCTTCTGAAAGATTTAGCCTCTGGGTTTGAGTGTATCACTTCCTTTGCATTTAATGCGCTTAATACATAAACTAAACTTGGTAGCTTTTCCTCCATCCATTAGCTGACACGTGGCAACGAGGGGACGCTTGCAGGTCCACTTGTGTCCTTTTTTAGGATGATGCGCCTGAGTGCCTTGCTCGACCCTAGAGTTGGTGATGACTTATACTTGATCACTTCTCTTGGTAGCCTTTATGTCCTTTCGTAAGCCTTTGTTTCTTTGTTTAGTCGCCATGTGGTTTGGTGCTGACGTCTGACTAAGCTTGCCTTTTCTGTTTGCTTGGTGCCCAAAAGTTGTTAGTAGCTAACTTGCCCTCTAATGCTTGGAAGGGACTTTATAGAGAAATGCTCAACTCGATTATTGATTAGATGCCGGTAAGTAATGGGTTCCTTATAACGCTTGATTTCATCTATACATGTTTATTGGACCTTTCATTTGGGCTCTTATTCCTTTGAGCATGTATGGGTCGGAAAGCAACTTGCATTGTCAAGTCCCCTAACTCTTTATTCAAGGGTTCTTTCTTGGGTGGGCGTTAAACATTGTTTCATAATCCTAAAGTGGTATGTCTTTGGTTGTCAGCTTCTTCTATGAGTGCTAAGATCAGAATTCCATCAGTCACCAGATTTTTGAGTTATGAGCTAGGGTTGTCAGGAGTCGGTGCTTGCTTAGTACATTTTCACTCCAGGTTGGAGGTGGAATCAAGGCGTTTCTGCTTTAAATGCGTCGTAGATATGTGTGGTCTCATAAGCTGCAAAGTCGTTTTATGTCCCATCTAGTTCAAAAGCAAGGCTATTGAGCCGCCATGTGTCGAGATCTAGTCGTTTTAGCGCCTTTTTCCTAAATGCCTATATAAACTCTCTTAGGGGTAATTTTAATTTTTACTAGTCGCTTTAGCCATAACTCTGCTATTTTTTGTACTACGTCCTCTCCTGTGACTTCGAATTGCCTCAAGAAGTATTCGAATTCCACCGTTCCTCTCAAGTTATTTCCAATTTGTGCTTCCTTCTGTTTTTATTTGGTGCATTTTTGCAACGATTTTCATTTTCACTTAGGTATTCCATAATGTTGGTTGTCGATATGATGATCCATCGGGCTTAGGCACAATAACTACTTTGTAGGCATAATGGCCTAGAGGTAGTGACAATATCGACTATGATGATCTTGCTACTACTGTTGAAGAGCTCGGAGACATCATGCTGGTCGACCTAGATGGTAATTTCATCCTTCAACTAGCGAACCAATCGTTGGTAATCGACTTGGAAGACTCATTATCCTCTATTGCTAGTGAGGGGCCCACTTTTGGGTACCAAGTGAGGGACCTCAAGCAAGGTGCAGACCGAGCCCTTCTGCGAAGATGGGAGATAAAGATTCACTCGATACTTTTGACTACTTGGGGGCTTCTTCACCTTAGGTAGAGATACTAGACTTGGATGGCTGAGGGAATCTCATCCTCTCGACTACTCAGTCCCTATGCCTTAAGCAGTCGTATGGCTCTCAGCAGCGACGCTCTTCCGTACTTCAACTTCAGCAGCCCTAGCCTGGGCCCATCATCAGCTGCCTTAGTCTCGGTGCCATCATCATATATTATTTTACCAAGAACGGCCTTGAAAGAGAAGTCATGCAGAACCTTTGGAGAAATGGAGAAAGTCTCGAAGTTTTTCCCAATAAGCGAAGTCTCGAGGTAAATCTTGTAGAGACGGTCTATGTAGCCAAACTTGTAGAAATCAGCCTGATCTTGAGGAAGTGCAGCCTTGAGGCTAATCTTCTCGTTCTTCAACTGTTCATTCTTATCACAGACCAGCACGAACACACTGCAGCTCATCCAGTTCCTTATTCAGGTTCTCGTTAACCTTCAGCGCATCTTGAAGTTTCAGTTCCTTGGACTTAAGCTTATTAACGATATTTTGAAAGTGAATCACCAGATTATATGCAGCGATCAATTCTTCATCCTTTGCATAACCGGCAGACCAAAGCTTCGAAAATCCACGCTCAAGATCCTAAATTCGAGGTATGTAGTGACCAATCTCCTTCTCTGCAACATCATACTTCCTCTGGATCTCATCAAGCTTAGCCTTCAAGCCATCAATCTCCTGGTGAGCGATCTCAAGGTGCAGAGAAATGGGGGCAGACACATCAGAGCCCTTCAAGACGACAAGTTCAAACTTTAACTTTTCAATTTTCTTAATAGCTGAACGGGCTTTAGTTACCATGGTCACCTCTAACTCCCTCGCAGCCTTGGCATCATCTTGATTAATACATATGGACTTAGCTGTCAGGATCATGGTTTTCTGCATCATAGCCAGCAAGGAACTCCTAAAATGGGTCGTATGCTTCGCAAAGGAACCCGAGTCGATAACCTTCCTAACACCATCAATAAACATGGTGCATGCATCCATGTCCTCAAGCAGATCAGGCTTCAGCAGTGCATAAATATGAGTCAACTCTCCAGAGGAAGGCTTGGTGGATTTCTCACAACTACCCACGTGAGCAGACTCCTCATTCTTAGCAAGCAAATCGATCCTTGTACAGGAGAAACAGGCCCACACGCCACCTTACTGATAAAATCCATTTTCTCGCTCCTTATGGTAGCAAGCCTCTCTGAAATCGGACTGAGCTCAGCTCTAGACATATGTCTTAATGCAGACCTAAATACCGAGGTAGGATAGAACCTCTACACTTCGCAAACTTGTCAGCAATTGTTTCTAGCCACCTCCAAAGCAGCAAGCTTCACAGGCTCAGATTTAGCAGTCTCTTTCTTTCGCTTAGAAAAAGTTAAATCAATCTTAAGTTTCTTAGCTTTGGGCGGACCCCCACGGGTAGCAGAGAATGTTTTTTACTTCTTCTCAATTGGAAAATCTTGAACGAGTGGCCATGACCTCTTCTTCCTACTTTCATTCGCAGTAGGCTCCAGGGCAGCAATCGAACAAGCTAGCATTTCAGCCTTAATCAGCTCGATATCTTCCCTAGGGGGTAGTCCACCTTTCTCCCGACGAAGAGAACTAAGCAGTCAGCACTACTCATGATACTGAACAGGAATGCATATAGTGACATACACCTTCGTATCCAGCAAAGTCTTTGGAGTTGAGCCAAATTTTGAATCCACATAAGGAATGAACAATTAAAAAAAAAAATAGCTTAACACTAGTATAAAGAAACCTGAATATGAGGCAGTTTACTTGCCATAGGCGAACTCAGTCGGAATGTGCAACTCAAGCGATAAGTCGAATTTCTACTCCCCCTAATTTCCAAGGTGTCTTTGGTCCAGTCATCATCCTATTTGCTTAAGAAATTAAACAGTTTATAACGAGACCTCAACTGCCCATAAGTCAAGCCCCGCAACCTAGCTTCTGCCTCTCTCGGCTCAACCAAATAGTAAGAGGGTACATGCCCAGAATTCCAACAGCTCAAGAGGCCCATGACCTTCTTCTTTCTTTCACTCATTGGCTTGGCCTGCTCAAAGTCAAAGAGCCTAAAGGGCTTGAGCCATGCGACTCGCCCAACATTGTGCCCTAGCACCTCAAGTCGCGGCCCCAGCTGAGTAGCCGCCCTTAGCTTTAGTGAAGCTGAGCAGCCCAAGTCGTGGCCCTTACTACGCCACCTCATCGGCCCACGTGCAAGCTTACTCCTGATCCCTGCCAGCCGATATGCGGCGTCACCCTGACGACTGCCCCGCATCAACACCACCTAAGAAGAAGACAAAGAAAAATAAATTTTTCTTACCTTGGTGGGCCGCAGAGAAGAGGAAAGGCAACGTAAGACAATTATTTGCACGGGTAAGCGAAGAAGAATGCTATGGGAGGGGGAACAAATATCCTCCAGCTGTTTCTCTTTCTTTCAAGGATAAAAATTCCTTTTCTAATTTATTTAACTCCCTACTTAAGGCAGACTTAAATAAGTTATGGTGGCAATTAAAATCCATTTCCTAGAAGAATTTAATTCCAAGTCAAAGTGAGAATCTACATCAAATCGGGAAACAACTCTATGCCCACCTAAGCAACTTGGGATTTCTACACCTACTGCCCTTTCCTGCAAGCAACCCAGTAAGTGTGGGAGCATTTGTGGAGCAAAAAATAATCCCAAAAATTTTAAAGGCGACCTGTGGACTTTTAGCCAAGAAAGACGAGATTGTCCTTACTAAATAAGCAGGGCATACTTATATTCCCCATGCCCAACTCAGCATCCCTAGACATGCAAGCAATAGGCTACAACTGCTCAAAGCTCCTCTACACATGGAAAAAGTCAAAGGCTTTAATGATAGGATTATTCTTAAATCCTATCATTAATACATTCCTAATTGATGACAAACTTTTTCAAGTAAGTAATCACAGTCACATTTATTCTGGGATATCTTCACAATTATTCCAAGAAATTATTTATACAATATCTTGGGAATATTCTCACCAAATCCTACTCTACAGGCTGACCACTCTCACTATAAATACCCCATTTGTCCACCAAAAATGGGTAAGCTTTTCCATACACAGAAAACCTTAAATACTCACTATTTTCAGAGAAACTAACTTAGGTATCGGAGATCCATTCGCTAAACCCACCCACCCCCCAAACCCCCAAACTCATCGTGGGTAAGTGAGGCTTTTGGTTTTTTTATCAAAGGTGTTGATTGTTTTGTAGGTGCATTTTAGTCAAAGCAAAGGACGATGGAAATTTGCATTGACATTATTCATATGGCCTTTGTCCTACTTTCAACAAAAATGTTGCTTAAGGTGCTCGGCATCCCAAGGATAGCCAAGCGGTCGACCTATCTATACGTCCTTTGCCGCTCTACTCTTACCACTTTGTAAGGCCCTTCCTACTGTTTGGGAAATGTTCCTGTTTCCTTCTCCTTTGCGGAAGGTGTGACTGCTCGCAAGACCAAATCCCCTTGACAAAAAGTTCTTTGATACACCCCTGGTCGTAATAGCGAGCAATCTTTTATTGGTACGATGCTTAGCAGAGTTCTGCCGGTAAGCGTTTTTCTTCAAGAAAATCTAAGCTAAGGGCTTCGAGCTCATGATTCTTGTCATCATTGAAAAATTCAACTCGATGAATGGGATCATGCACCTTAGTTGGCATAACCACCTCTGACCCGAAGGCTAAGTCATAATGGGGTTTCTCTGGTTGCCAGCTTATGAGTCATCCGGTATAACCCCAAGACCTCTGGCATCAATGATGACCAATTTTCTTTAAATAGCGTCGATTCTAGTCGCCAGCGCAATATATTCTTAATAATCTTGTTTATAGCCTCGACTGAACCATTGGCCTCTGGGTGATATGGCGAGGAAAAACAAAGATCGATTCCATAACCCTAGTAGTAATTCCCAAAACTAGGGTTGTCGAACTGACGACTGTTATCAGTGACAATGACCTTGGTGCTCCGAATTGGCAGAAAATATTTTGCCAGACAAACGCTTAGATCTTCAACTCAAATATTGTTGCGAGCAGTCCTACCTTGTCTGATGGCCTTTTCCTCGAATGTTCGGGCCACCGAGTGGTCGCCACAAACCTCTTCATGCATTTCTTTAAGGATTTGTTCCCTTTTCTCTGATGTTACGAACTGTAGGTATGGTAAAAGCCCATTTTTGTCGAGTTTGTTGTTGATGATTGTGTACTTGGCCACTCGTAAGCATAGACTATGAGATTCATGCCTGTTTTCAAGAAGTGATCCATGCCGTATGTGGTCTAGTATCGGGGTCATTTACGTGTCTCCTTCATTAATCTTCGCCATCGAGTTCTTTGGTGCAATTTACTAGGTTTGCCCAGGTACTCGACTAGTATTAAGCGCTTGATATCTCCCTCAGATACTGATGCAAGCCTCGTTATGTTGCCTACTTGGGTATTCTCTACCCTTGTGATTTTGGATTATGACTGTTGACCCTAAAAACTACCAAGCCTATGTGGTGCGCAGGCTGAGTAACTAATGAGCTAACTACGTCATTCGGTTGTGTGCGTGGCGTGCCAACTCGACGGTTGAGCTCGGTCGGCGAGTAAAATTTGTTGATGTTGCGTTGAGCGCACGGCTGACTTCTTCGTCTTGGGATTACGACCGAGGAAGGAACACGTCTTGGCCTATTGGGTCTGGAGCCTGAAGATAAGGCTACTAATTATCCAAAGTTCACAAATCGTCGTCGTCGGATTCGGTCATAGTGATGGTATTCGTCAGAGTAAACTCATGCCGAACTGACACCAAAGTGTAAATGCATAAATACTAAAAGCGGATGTACGTCTTGATCGTAAACGTGGTTCCGCCGTCAGAATGCCGAACTCTAAATCCCACATGTGAGTATCTAATCATAAAATAACTCGGTGTTCAATGTGTTGGGCATTAGTAAATTGTAACACCTCACTTCGTCGAGGAGGCTAATGAGATGACCTTCGCCAATAAGGATTCGAAAATCCCTCTCGATCGAGACTTGGATAGGTAATCAGTCAGTCTCGACGTAGTGTTATCCTACAGACTGAACGTGCTTCACGACCAGCTGATTCTACGGCAACAGTGCTATTTTCCAAATTGAAGATGTCACCGGTTGCCTCCACAGTGCTGTCTTCCAGACTGAAGGTGTGTTAGCGAGAAAAGGAAAAGTAAAAATCTCAAGGTTGTTGAGAAAGTTTGCAAAGAGCAATTTGTGTGTTGAATTCGAGAGCCCCTGAATGATGCACAACCCCCTCTATTTATAGCAGCAAATATTCCCACACCCAAGCCAGAAGCATACTCGAATCAAGATTCTTTAACTTAATCTGATTAGGCTTCGACCAATCCTAGTGCAGATAGGACTTGGTATCTGTCCTCCTGATGGACCAGATTCATTCCGAGCCCTATCATGTTTCCAACTCATCTTTACACTAGGTCTCGATTATTCCCTTCTCCATATCAATCCGTCTTGTTTGGGGATTCGACCGACCTCAACAGCCCATGACCCAAAACCAATATTTTGGGCCCAAACATTGCCCCTTCACTTCTGAGGTCGTTGACCTACAGTTCTTAGTCGAGCCTCGACATTGAAGAAGCGAAATCGACCCTTGGCGTTTATCTGAAATATATTAACTCGTCTCGAAATTCTCAACCATGGACATTTATCAACCATACACATTTATGAACCACGATCACACGCTCTTGATTTCTCTAGATATCCTGCCACATGGCAACCTCTCGACTAACCTAACAGCTCATAATAATGACCCTTGAGGCGTGCAACCACCGAAATGTCCATTTTCCATCAAACCCGCCGTCATACGTAATCGTACGTCCTTGAACCACGAAACCTTCAGTCTTTTCACCTGGATTCCCTGAATATCCATAATGACTAGAAAAATCCCCGGTCAATTTTACCCTTTATTTCAAAATTCAAACACTTGATTTTCCCTCCAAAGTGCCTATAAATACCTGTTCCTTCCTTATTCAAACTTTACCCCTATAAAATTCTCAAATTCCATCTGCTATTTTGCTCTCAAAATCCCAGAAAACCTCAAAGTCCTCAACCCAGAACTCCTTTCAAACCCAAAAATCCTTCCAAGCTTCATCAATGGACTCATTCGTCAACAAGCTTTCTAAGGAATGCGAGAATTGTGCAAAAATCATCGATCGATGTTCAATCAAGACTCTGCGCTTTGAGAGCGACATGAGCACCACTCACTAGATCCTTGGTCCGTTTTTCAAGGATGCAGTGCCATCATCTATCACTAAACTCTTCAAGGACCAATGCCTAAAACCCTTGCTGCAAGGGTTTGAATGGTCGAAGTGGGATTCGGCCAAACCCTAAGGCTCCTGGCCCTCGACCACTACAACCTGGGCAGCCTGGGTTGCACGAATGGAAAGAATCTTTGGCGAGCAATAAAAGGCTCTTGGCATTTATGATGTCATTCGCCCTTCATCCATGGAAATTGTCATGGACAATGAGCTTCTTATAGCAGCCTCAAGCTTCTGGTGCTTGGCCACCAACACCATGGTCTTCCCTCTCGGCCCCGTTGGTCCCACTATCCTTGACATCACCGCGATCCTGGGAACTTCCCATTTTGGTATCCCAATCGACGTCGCCCTCTTTGGGTACCCGTCGAACATTGATCTGAAGGTGTTCTTCGACGAACGGGCCGTTGAAACGCTAGGCGAAAAAGGCCAAAAGCCCCGAAAAGATGAAGTTCAGAAACTACACAAGAACTTCCTCAACTACAACACCCTTTACCTGCACTTTGTCGGTCGGGGAGAGGAGAACATACGACATAGAGAACACGAAGCCTTCCTGTTCTATTGGTATAACAAATTCATTTGTTGTACCAAATCCAACAAATGCCTAGTCGAGAACATGCTAGTGGCTGAAGCCCTGGCTAGCGGTCACACCCTGGTGCTTAGCCCAGCTATTCTCGCCAATCTCCTGCACTGCCTGGTCGAGATGACCCTTCACAAGATCGACCCACACCAGAATGGCCCTATCTGGATCTTCCAACTTTGGTTGCAGACCTACTTTGCCATTCTTCGGCCAAAGATTGCCAACTTCTCGCCCACTGAAGCGCTCGGTCTTCAGCTGACCTCTCGACCAGCATCTTTTCACCAAGCCGAAGAACTATTCAAATATTTCTTTGGCCTTGACGTTATTTCTGACGATGAGTTCTTGATCTGCCGTCGTCAGAATACTCTTCGTCGATCAAACTCCTCACGTCAGCATGGAATGCAGATGAAGATGGTGATCTTTGTCAATCCTGGGGATCGTTTGTGCTCATCCGCGACCTTCCTCTTAGCTATGACGCTCACCGAGCGAGCTGGTAGGTATACCACCCACACTTTACTGCTCGGCAGCTCGGCTATCTCCAAGGCCTCTTCTCACCTCTCGCTCTATTCTAAGCCGAGGACGCCCGTCTGGTTCCTTAGAGAGAGAATGTAATGATGCCAAGAAAGAGTTTCGGGAACGATGCCAGAAACTCCGCCTTCGGCCAACTATTTCAGAGTCTCTCAGTACCAACACCTTGGATGAATGGTGGGAAGAATACACCCAGGACTTCTTTGGCGCTCCTGTAAAAATCTTCATCAACAAAATATTTGGCGATCGACCCAAGAAAGCTCCTGCTCCTCAACCTAAAGAGACGACTCAAGGTATATGGCTACCTTTAACTTTTCTAATTAAAGCGTCATTTAAAACTTTATTAATTTGGTTTCACTTTCCTAGGCAACGAGCCCCGAAAAGGGTGGAAGTGGTGGCGTCGACCGTGGCCAAGAAAAAATCAATTCATTCCTCCAAGACAAGCAAACAACCTTGCCAGGAGGACGAAACGGCAGGTGCAGCTCCTCGTCCTTCAAAATGTGTCAAGAAATTGGCAAAGAAGGGGGAACGGGAGATTCATGTCATTTCCAGCCAGACGATAGGAACGACCACTCCTGGTGCTTCTTTTTCTACTCCAGTCGTGCGAGCGTCAACGGCCGTGCAGCCAGCTCTGATTGACCAAGCATCCAAAGTTCGACCCGAGCCTCAAGTCGTGGTCAAACCAGCCACTGCCCTACTGGCCGAGGAAATGGCAGCTCTATAATCGGTAGCTGTTCGTCCCGACCTTCAAGTCGCAGTGGATACAACCGCTGCTCCGCTGGTCGAGAAAATGGTAACTCCAGAACCAGCCGTTGGCCCTTTCTTGGAGGATGTGATTCCTTCGACGAGGAAGTCTCCCTCCAAAAATCCAAAACAGTAAATGATCGTTTTGGAAAAGGTATGATTGTGTGGTTGATAACTTTCTTTTTTCGTTAAATTCAAAAATCACTAACAGCCTTTTATTGCAGGATGATAAGAGCGATGAGACTCCATTAACAAGATGTCCTCGACCAACCATCCCTCTTGTGATTGAAGCAAATAACCCGGTCGACCTTCCTGCGACCGACCACGGGAAATGGTCTGCTGTTGAACCCGAAGCAACGGTGGAAACGCCAATTCAGTCGCAAGATCCAGACCTCGACATCCCTCCTTAGGAAGCCACTTCTGCTTATGTGAGTACTCTTATCACTGTTCTTTTGATTAGTCTTATGCCTTAAAATTCTAAATCAGAAAAATATCAAATGTCGGGTTCCCTCGTTCTCATTTCACCGAAAATTTTATGCGCCGAAATGTGTTATTTATATCTCCTGGCCACCTCAGTGGCCATTAAACATAGATAACCTTCATCGACCGCGCGAACTAAAAAGCAGTCTTAAACACTGGGCTCGGCCATTGAGCTATCTGGGTTAGAGCAACGAACCAGCAGACATGGCCGAAGTCTCATCTCGGCAGATATAACATTTTCCTTCTTTTTTTTTCTTTCTTATAATTTAACATATTTTGACAAATTCCTTTCTGTGCAGCCTTCTTGGGAGGTCGAGCTCGATGCTCTTCTCTTGAATACTTCGGGGGCAGCTGGTCCTTCAGTAGCCACATCCGGATCTTTGGCCGAATCGACTACACTTGCTAGGCTGCAGGAACTCTTGTCCCTCTCAGCTTCGCAAGTTCTCAAACGCAAGGGCCTTGATTCTGTGGGTGAATGCCTCAATGATCTCGCGGTTGATGGTCATTTGAGCACCGAAGCCATTACTCGAGCATCTTCTACCCTGGAGCGAACTCGAGAATTTTTTGCTATTTTCAAGAAAGCTCTTTAGGCCGAAGACGACTTGAAAGCTGCAACGAACGTTAAAGAAACTCTCCGCCCGAACATTGAAGCTTTGAAGGCAAAGAAAGACGCACTGGCCGATCTTGACCGTCAAATTGCCGAACTTGAAAATCGAAGAATGACAGTTGCTTCTGAGCTTGCAAAGGACTTTGAGTCGGGTGGCAAGTCTTGTTTAATCGATTGCACAGCTAGCGTGAAGCAGGTCGAGCAGCTCAAGATGGATAAAAGGAATCGGCAAGCTAAGGTATCGATGGGCCAGGTGAGGTGGTTGAAGCTGAAGGCCGTCCTTGAAACTCTTCTTCCTTCATCGCCCTAAATTTATTTAGATGTAAACTAATCGACCAACTCAATTTGTACACTTTTATGATTTTAATGAAATGAACTTCTATTCCTGCATCTCCCATGTGACTGGATAATATCTCTTTAAAAATTTCCCATTGATCGGTAATTTATGGATTAAACCGGTTCGATCTCTAAGATGATATGCCCTCTTGCCGAGAACTTTATGTACTACGAACGGTCCTTCCCAATTCGGCGACCATTTGCTGAATCTAGGGTCTTTAATTCCCACGGGCAACACAGTTTGCCAAACTAATTCTCCCTCGCCGAATGTTTTCTGTCTAACTCGTTGATTAAAGGCTTGTTCAGCAATCTTTTTCTGTGCCATTAGTAAGTTATAAGCGTCCAGCCGCGCTTCCTCCAAATCCTCTAACTCTTGTCTCATGGACTGACTATATTCGACGCTGAACATACTACTTTGTTCAATTACTCGCAATGAATTTATACTTAACTCGACTGGTAGCATTGCGTCGTGCCCATTGGTTAATGCATACAGGGTCATCCCAGTTGCCGATCGGGGTGAAGTCTGATATGCGCATAAAGCTTCATCTAACTTTAAATGCCATATGCCAAGCCTTTCCCTTATTATTTTTTCAAGAATGCCGATCAAAACCTTATTATTTGCCTCGGCCTGTTCATTTTCTTATGGGTAATATGGCGTGGACTGTTCAAGCCGAATTTTTAAACTTGCCGTATACTCCTTGAACATCTCGGTTGTAAAGATTGTACCATTATCAGTTATGATCATTTCTGGCATGCTGAATCTGGTCACAATGTGTTCTTCCACAAAGTTGCAAACCTCTTTGGACGTTAATTCGGCATATGATTTTGCTTCGACCCACTTAGTGAAGTAATCGGTCGCTACAAGTATCCATGCGTGCTTGACAGACCCAGAAGATGGTGTAATTTTGCCAATTACATCCATAGCCCATCCTCTAAACGGCCATGGTTTAGTGATCGAATGTAGTGATTTAGCTGAGACCCTTTGTATAGCACCATGAATTTGGCACTGTACGCATCTTCTTGCGAACTAGATACAATCCTTCAGCATACTTAGCCAAAAATAGTCGTGCCGGTAAAGCAACCAGCGCATCTTTTGTCCGGATTGGTGAGTTCCACAATTCTTCATGAACTTCTGTGATTGCTTGAATAGCCTATTAGGGGCCGAGGCATAACAGTAATAGACCGTCCTCATCTTTTCGGTATAATTCATTTTGGTACGCAACATAGTTTGTGGCATAAACCTTTGTCTTGTGGTCATGTTTACTATTGGGGTTATCAAGATATCGCATAATTGGGTTCCTCCAGTCATTTGGTATTGCCTCGATTGCACAAACGTCTATGGGATCCTCTCGCTCCAGCAACGAAGGTAAGGACATGACTCGTGTTCAGATCACGTTATCGCGTTGGAGGACTTGCTGATTAACTATGGCGGGGTATGATCGTTGTAACACAGGTATTTCCCGACCTAGCTTGCCCCCTAGGAGTTGGGCTCCGGAGGCTATTTGGGCCAATTCGTTCGGGTCAGTGTTTCGAACCTGGGAAATGTGTTCAAAAGTAATGCCATCAAAGAACTCGGCCAAATAGCTGGCGACCATGTGATAGGGTGCCAGAGTGCAACTCATGCAACAAAAAGAACCATTAAGCTGGTTAATCACAAGTTCAGAATCACCGAAGATGAGGGCACGGGTTGCCCACAAGTCGTGAAGAAGGCCAAGGCCGATGATAAGGGCTTCGTATTCGGCCTGATTATTCGTGTAAACAAAATCAAGCTTGAGAGAAAAATACCAACGGTAGTGGTCTGGGGATTGAATCACTATCCCAACATCAACCGAGGCTGAAGTACTAGAGCTGTCGAAGTACATTGTCCAGTAATTATCACGCATTTCCACCATACCAATTTCAACGTCAGTGCCCTCATCTGAGGCACATATTGCAAACTGAATTCAAACAGTGCCATTATCCACTTTCCTATTTGGCCTTTTAGTATTGGCCGAGTAAGCATGTAACGAATAACGTCGGTCTAGGCGATGACCTGAGTAACCGACGGGAGCATATAATATCGAAGTTTTAACGCTGCAAAGAATAGGGCTAGGCAGTGTTTCTCAACGACATAATAATTGATCTCTGGTTGGTTGAGATTGTGACTGAGATAAAAAAACGGCTTGTTCGCGTCCGGCGTCATTGTCTTGCGCAAAGAGGCAGCCGATGGACTCTTCGGCCACCAAAATATATAACTTAAGAGGCCTACCACGCCGAGGTGGGACGATGACATATGGCGTCGTAAGGGAGACCTTGATTTGTGTAAAAGCCGCTTGATGCTCTAGACCCCATTCAAATTTATCTGAGTCCTTAAGTTTTAAAAGGGTAGATAATGTTTTCATTTTACCCGCTAAATTAGCTATGAAGCGACGGAGAAAATTTATATTGTCGAGTAAGGACTGTAGTTCTTTCTTCGTCGTCGATGTATACCTCTACGATTGTGCCAATGAGGTCATGAAAGATAGCGTTCATAGCGTGTTGGTATGTGGCTTCAGCGTTTTTAAGGCCGAATGGCAAAACTACCCACTCATATGTTCCGAGTGCCCCCGGGCAAAGAAAGGGAGTTTTATGAACGTCGGTCTCGGCGATAAAGATCTGGTTATAACTAGCATGACCATCCATGAATGACAACATGGCATGATTTGCCGTGGCATCAATTAACAAATCTGAAATCGGCATCGGATATTCATCTTTGGGTGTTGCCAGATTCAAATTGCGAAAGTCAATGCAAATGCGTAAGGCACCATTTTTCTTTAGTACGGGTACGATATTTGCCAACCATTCGACATATCGAGCAGTTCGAATAAATCCAGCATTTAAAAGTCGAACCAGTTCATCTTTTATGCCGAGTTGTACTTCGGTTCAAAACCGTTGAGGAGGTTGGCGAAACGGTTTGCAACCAGGTTTGATGCGTAATTCATGCTCGACGAGGGTTCGGTCAAGACCATGCATCTCTTGATAACTCCAAGCGAAACAATCTTTAAATTCGCTAAGTAGTTTACAAAGCTCGGTTTTGATGGGTTGGGGTAACAAAGCACTAATAAATAACGGCCGAGGATCATCGGCCATCCCAACATTAATCTCTTCCAACGGGTCTTTAACTTGGGGCCGACTATCTTCGAGCTCGGCTGGGGCAACTTGAACTTTATCAAGAGATAAGATCAGACCATTGTCTCATTCGGGAGGAACTCTACAAGGTTAACGCCTAAATTTGGTTGTTTGGAAATAGCACACCAATGAGCCAGCAGTCGTTCCATGATTGATGAAACAGCGGCTAGACGTTGGACATGACTGGTGTCAGACATCACAATCGGAAATGAAGTTGGCCAACCCGAGTCTTGCCGAATCCTGGTGAACAGTTTCAGTGCCAACCTCGATGGCCTTTTGAACAAAAATCCGCGTCGGTTGCCCCTCGTCATTGAAACCTTGTAGGGTGATGTAGCCGACATGGTCGTCATAATACCGTGCCTGGATCATGATAGCTTCGAAGGGCTGATTGTCGACCGGATGAATCATGACCGATTTACCATTCCAAAATATGAGACCTGATAGAGCGATGAAGGGATACAACTCGTCTGATGAATCCAATCTTGACCGAGCAATGCATTGTACTCGATTTTGGAGTTGACTATGTAAAAAGCCGTCATGTGACTACGACTTGCAATGTTCACCTCTAACGGAACGACCCATTTTGTTTGAGATTTGTCACCCACGAAACTGCTCATGGTAATCCCTGATGGAATAAGTTCGTCGTTAGAGCAACGTAACGCCTTCATGATAGTCATAGGCATAATATTAACAGTTGCTCCGCAGTCGATAAAAATTTTGGAAACTGGATATCCTTCAATATGAGTTGTAACATACAACGGCTTCAGGTGATGGAAGTTGACTGATAACGAGTGAGGAAATAACTCGGCGATAATGACTTTGAGGTTATCCTCTTTTGTTGTTGACTCAGATTCGGCATCAAGTACAAAATCAATTTGAGTAGCTTCCTCGACAACTACGTCGTCGTCTAGAAAATTCGGTTGGGACGTGCTTGGTTGAAAATCAGTCGGCAAGACGTGGACCACACTGATTTCCATGCCAACCGTCGCCGAAAGAAAAGGATCGGCGTCGACGACCATTTGTTTTTCAAGGAATTTGAGTTTTCCTTTGTCAATCCAACTCTAAATGGTATCCCAGAACACGACACAATTATTAGTTGTATGCTTATTCGAATTATGATACTTGCAATACGCTTTGCCTTTCAATTCTTCGGCCTTAGGGATGTTATGCCCTGGCCGAAGCTTAATAATCTTTGTCAACAATAACTGGTCGAAAATTGTGTGTAGCTTTGGTGATATCAAAAGTATAAATTTTTGATGTTTTGGTGGCAGCTTCTTCAGAAGCCGAGCAATTTTTGGAATCCTTGGAGTTGGGATGGGTCAATGCCTTGCATATGTACGGTTTATCGATTACAATCTCGGCCACGTCTATACTGGCATATTGGGAGTCTTCTCCTTCGGCCGATGCATAACTGCCCGAAGGATTCTTGAAGATTGTTCATCGGGTTGGAGATTTTGATATCTTTTCCTTTCGGAGAAAATAATCGTATTGCTCGACATGTTGAGCCAGTTCATACATATCTCAGAAGTTTACCCCCATGAATTTCTTTTTATACTCTACATCTAACCCATTCAAGGCGAGCCTGACAAACTCAACCTCGGGAAGTGGTACTCGGCACCAGTTTCGAGCCGACTTAAACCGTGTAAGGTAATCCATTGGTGATTTATCCGATGCTTGAGCCATTCTGGCCAATGAAGAAATTGACATCTCCATCCTTGGTCGATAGAACTGCTCATGGAATTTTCAACCAGTTCCTCCCAACTTTGGATGAAGTTAGGCCGGAGGTTGATGTACCATGCAAATGCTGAGCTTGTCAATGAGAAATTAAATAGCCGTAGTTTATGGAAGTCACTATTAACATCTCTGCATTGTGCAGTAAACCGAGCCACATGTTTTAACGAAAATAAAGATGATTCTCCAGCAAACAGACTAAAATCTGAGATTTTGAAACCTTTAGGATATTCAAATTTTTCTACGTAAGCTGGGTATAGATGAATGAACTTTGGAAATTTTGGCCCTTTTTTGAAAGCTGAATCGGTCATCCTTTGGACCTCGATCATATCCACAGATGTCGTTTCCATTCTCTGGTCAGATCCATCCGATTTACTGTTTGATCCACCTTTTTTTTTCCAAGTCAATCGCTTTGAACTAAGCGGCTTATGTGGCGAACAAGAGGTTACCTTGAAGAAAGGTTGCCAGGGTCGATCGACATGTCCATGGTCATGACCTTTGCCAACTAGAACATCTCGTATTTCTGTTAGTATGCTTGTTTGTCGGCCAAACAATTGTTCGAATTGCCGAGTTTGCTGTTCCAGGCACTGCCGAAAAAACGACCTTGTTGGCGGGTCAGAAGAATCACCACCGTCTTCATCATAGTCTTCCACTATCCCTTCGACCAAAACACCTTTTGGTGTTTTGATGGGGACTCTGGTATCACAGAATGGCTCGCTGACATTAACTTCCTTTTCTTGGCGTGTCACGCTCAGTGTTTCGAGTGTCACGGCATCAGTAATTTGTCCCTACGATAAGCCTTCCGCCCCTAGGTTCTGAGTTGTAGGGTTAGCGGTTGATTTTCCTATTGTTTTTTTCTTCTTTACAGACCGTGTCTCAACGGGCATAAACTTCGTAGTTTAGCACTAGGTCCCACCGGGCGTGCCAAAATGTTGACCCTAAAAACTACCAAGTCTACGTGGCGCGTAGGCCGAATAACTAATGAGCTAACTACTTCATTCGGTTGTGTGCGGGGCGTGCCAACTTGACGGCCGAGGTCGGCTGATGAGTAAAATTTGTTGATGTTGCGTTAAGCGCGCAGCTGACTTCTTCGTCTTGCGATTACGACCGAGGAAGGAACACGTCTCGGCCTCTTGGGTTCTGGAGCCTGAAGACAAGGCTACTAATTATGCAAAGTTCATAAATCACCATCGTCGGATTCGGTCACCGTGATGGTATTCGTCAGAGTAAACTCACGCCGAACTGACACCAAAGTGTAAGGGCACAAATACTAAAAAACGATGTACGTCTTAATCATAAATGTGGTTCGGCCGTCAGAATGCCAAACTCTAAATCCCACCTATGAGTATCCAATCATAAAATAACTCGGCGTTCAATGTGCCAAGCCCTAGTAAATTGTAACACATCACTTCGCCGAGGAGGCTAATGAGATGACCTCTACCAATAAGGATTCAAAAATCCCTCTCGATCGAGACTTGGATAGGTAATCAGTCAGTCTCGGCGCCGTGCTGTTTTCCAGACTGAAGGTGCTTCATGACCGGCTGATTCTACGGCAACAATGTTGTTTTCCAAACTGAAGGTGTCACTGGTTGCCTCCACAGTGTTGTCTTCCAGACTGAAGGTGTGTTGGAGAGAAAAGGAAAAGTAAAAATCTCAAGGTTATTGAGAAAGTTTGCGCAGAGCAATTTGTGTGTTGAATTCGAGAGCCCCTGAATGATGCACAACCCCCTCTATTTATAGCAGCATACATTCCCACACCTGAGCCAAAAGCATACTCGAATCAAGATTCTTTAACTTAATTTGATTAGGCTTCGACCAATCCTAGTGCAAATAGGACTTGGTATCTGTCCTCTTGATTGACCAGATTCATTCTGAGCCTTATCATGTTTCCAACTCCTCTTTACACTAGGTTTCGATTATTCCTTTCTCCATATCAATTCGTCTTGTTATGGGATTCGACCGACCTCAACAGCCCATGACTCAAAGGCCCACGATAATTCTACAAAGATCACTTAGCCGAACGTAACTCCAAATTCGGCCCAAACCAATATTTTGGGCCCAAACAATGACATATTTCGAGAACTGCTTTACCAGCTATTTTGCCATCTCCACATTCCCCGTTATGTTTTTGTCTCGGGATTGAAACTCATCGTTTATCTGGTTCACCACCAATTATGAGTCGATGTAAGCCTGGATATGTTTGGCTCCTAATTCCAGGGTGACTCGTAATTCTGCTAACAATTCCTCGTTTTTCACTTCATTGTTGGATGTCGTAAACTTGAACCTTGAGGCATACTTACACTCTATGTGGTTGGGAGTGATGAGTAGGAGAACCTCACCACTGCCATTCGTATTTAACGATCCGTCTATGAACAAGTTGCGCTGCTCGGATAAGGTCTCTAAGGTGATTGTCTCGCTGGTGGGGGCAGTCGGGATACCGACCGCTATCTTACCGCCATCTAGCGAGGTAAACTTTGCTATGAAGTCCACCATCGGCTGCCCTTCGTGGGCATGCCTCGCTTGGAATCAGATGTCAAACTCCTATAATTCAACGGTTCACTGTCAACCTTCTTGAGATTCAAGTTTGTGTAGTACTTTTTGGAGTGGGTAGCTGGTAAGCACTACGATCGAGTATGCTTAGAAGTATAATCGAAGTTTTCGGGTCGACATTTATTTAGGCAAGCACTAGTTTTTCAACCTTAGGATATCATTATTCGACTCTTTGTGGTGCTTAGCTAACGTAGTACACTGCACATTGCACCCGTTCTTCTTCCCTTTTAAGCAGATAGCTAATTGCAAAGGGTGAGACTGTTAAATACATGTAAAGTGGCTCACCACGCTCAGGTTTAGAGAGTATTGGCGCTCGGCTAATTTATATTGTCGAATGCTTGTTACCACTTCGTCATCGAGTTTATAGTTCACGCTGCTCCTCGAAGGGATTGAAAGAAGGGTGTGTTGGAAATGTGCCCTAAAACCAATCATATGATGATACTTTACGGACATTTCACATGTTAAACTAAACCAGTTTAATTGAAGGGCAAAGATTGTTGTTTAAGCCGTCTCATATAAATGTTATATATGCTTAAACGATAAGTCCAAGGTATATGTCAATTGGGAGAA
>JAOEHR010000185.1:77102-87750 GCA_025448175.1 Aronia arbutifolia
AAGATTAGGTGGATATACCACAAAACCTGTAAGATCCCACATCGCCTAGGGGAGTGGATCATCTATGCCTTATATGTATATTCCCATCTCTACCTAGCACGAGACTTTTTGGGAACTCATTGGCTTCGGAGTTCATCGGAACTTCGAAGTTAAGCGAGTTTACGCGAGAGCAAGCCCAGGATGGGTGACCCACTAGGAAGTTCTCGTGTGAGTTCCCATAAACAAAACCGTGAGGGCGTGGTCGGGGCCCAAATCGGACAATATCGTGCTACGACGGAATCGAGCCCAGGATATGGTGGGGGCTCGGGCCGGGATGTGACAATTTGGTATCAGAGCCACTTCATGGTCAGAAGTGTGCCGACGAGGACGTCGGGCCCCTAAGGGGGTAGATTGTAAGATCCCACTTCGCCCAGGGGTGAGGATCCTGTAAGCCTTATATGTATATTCCCATCTCTACCTAGCGCGAGGCCTTTTGGGAGCTCACTGGCTTCGGGTTCCATCGGAACTTCGAAGTTAAGCGAGTAGTAGGCGAGAGCACTCCCATGATGGGTAACCCACTGGGAAGTTCTCGTGTGAGTTCCCATAAACAAAACCGTGAAGGCGTGGTCGGGGCCCAAAACGGACAATATCGTGCTACAACGGAGTCGAGCCCGGGATGTGGTGGGGGCCTGGGCCGGGATGTGACAATTTGGTATCAGAGCCAATCCCTGGCCGGAAGTGTGCCGACTAGGATGTCAGGCCTCTAAAGGTGATGGATTGTAAGATCCCACATCGCCTAGAGGAGTAGATCTTCTATGCCTTATATGTATATTTCCATCTCTACCTAGCACGAGGCCTTTTGGGAGCTCATTGGCTTCGGAGTTCATCGAAACTCCGAAATTAAGCGAGTTCGCACGGGAGCAAGCCCAGGATGGGTGACCCACTAGGAAGTTTTCGTGTGAGTTCCCAGAAACAAAACCATGAGGGCGTGGTCGGGGCCCAAAGCGGACAATATCGTGCTACGGCGGATTCGAGCCCGGGATGTGGTGGGGGCCCGGGCCGGGATGTGACAAAACCAGTCCAAAAATAATCTCAAACTCAAAGTATTTTCAAAACTTACCCATACTGAAAATCACTAGATCGCAGAGGGAGGAAGGTAACCCGGGGATAGGGGGAGCTAGGTCTCCGACCGGGGGGGGACGGGATGAGGGTTGTGGGCAGGGTGTTGGTTTTTTTTTTTTTTTCTTTTCTTCCTCCATCTTCTTCTTTTTCTTCTTCTTCTTCTTCTTCTTCTTGCAAATATGGGTCGCTAGGGGGGGAAGGGATGGTTTCAATTTTTTTTTTCTTTCTTCCTCCCTTTTCTTCTTTTTCTTCTTCTTGCAGATGTGGGTCGCTAGGGGGAGGGATAGTTTAATTTTTTTTTTCTTCCTCCCTCATCTTCTTCTTCTTCTTCTTGCAGATGTGGGTTGTTGGGGTATTCAAATTTTTTTTTTTTTTTTTTGTGTAAAAATTCAGGTTTTTTTTTTTAAATTAAAAAAATTATTTTTTTGCCACGTGGCTGACATTTGGCAGCCACGTGGCATATATGTGGCAACCACATTAGCATTTAACGGATCAATGGATGGAAAATCTAACGGATGTATTATTTTGAAATAAAATAGTACTTAAGGTATGAAAATGAAATGTTTTAAAGATGTTGTAAGGAATTGAAATAGAGCCTAAACTTGATGTATGAAAATGTAATTTACCCAATGTTTTTGGTATATAATTGTCGTCTTAAACCCTGCAGCGTCTGAAATAGTCATTATATTTTGGCCCATGTGGATGCAAATTTAGCCAAGGATAAGTTAATGATTAAACTTGTGAAGCAACAAATACTGTAGATCCAATTACCAAACACCTTAAATCTAATTGAAAAAACACTCAAGGAAGGGGAAGGTGTTTGTCAAAGGGCCACTGATGCTTAAGTCAAAAAAGGTGTGCGAGAAACTGAATTCATAGAGTTCTAAGTAGTTAAGTGGCGATTGCCGATTTTCTTTAGCTGACTTGGACATTCATAGGAGAAGCTGTTCTTAAATTGTTTGTCGCCGAGTTGCACCACGCTTGGTAGACTAACACAACCGACCTCTGGTGGAAAACTTGTTCTTACTGTGTTTGCCAAAAAAAAATAAATAAATAAAACTTGTTCTTACTGTAGCAAGGGAAACACCCAAGAGGAGTCTGAAGATCCGTTTCCAACCTGCCCGAGCCCACTGGGTAAATAGGTGAGAAAAAGACATCATGTGCCCCAAGGACACCATAGTGTTTACAATGGGCCCTTTGGCGATGGACAGTTCTGATTGACACGTTTAGGTGGAGAAGTATGTCCATGAGGTCAAGGGTGAGATCGGCATATTGTGGTTGTAATCCACGTGGCATATTCCTATTGAATGTGGTTTATGTATTTCTCCACAGCCAACGCCATACAATAAGTTTAGCCAATACAATGCTATAGCTTTGTTCAAGACGTTGAGAGGATGCGGAGAGGCGACACTACTTAGTTTTTTTGTGCTTTTAATAATTCGTAGATGATGTGGCCTATTTTACTGAAGGGAGAAAGAGACTGCAACAAAGAGAGATTGAGAAGAGCTTGAGGAATTCTGTAGGTTATTCCTAATACCTTGTGCTTTTCTTTATAGTAAACTGCAAGTAATACAATCATAAAGGGATAGGATGTTCTAGTATTCTAAATACAATCTATTAGTGATTTAGACAATCACACTTGTGCTTTAATTAATATCACAACACTCCCCATTGAGTGCGTAAATAGTAAATAATCAAGTAGATAGTACATCAGACATTCAGGCAAGTGTAGAAGCAAGTCTCACAAAATCCTGGCTACAGTAAAACCCAATGTGAAAAAACCCATGGCCTAAGGAAAAAAGATGAGTTAATGCAAGATATATCGACTTAACATCTTCAAGACGTAAGTAGTAGAAAACGCACACAAGGGTATGACCATCCCATGATAAGGGCCTCATTAAAACCTCGTTAGGTAGCAAAAACCCAGTGGGAATATGCTCATGATCTAAGAAAAAAAGAGTACTTCAAGGCCAAGTGAGTATACTTCAGGATACTCTCCTCTGAGTTTGACAAAACTCCCCCAAGAACTACAAGCATCGCAAAGGAGATAGTTACGCATACTAATTCCTCGGACAAGCTTCTAGAAGGTTGACTTCGGCATTGACTTTGTGAAGAGGTCCGCAAAGTTGTCTTGGGATGGGATCTGCTTAACTTCAATCTTTTGATGCTTTGTTGATATAAGAAGGGCGCAATATGCTTGGTTTTTACTTTATTGATGTATCATCTCTTGGTCTCGTTGATATATGCGGCATTGTCTTCATCGTCATTGAGACTCAAAAATGAATAAAATACCACAGGTACTTCAAATAAGCTCAACAAAGGTTCTCAACCATATTTCTCACGTGTGGCATAGTGAGGTGCGGTGAGATTGGAACGATTTGAAGATTTTGCAACTAAGGTTTATATAGTGTAGCCTCCAAGATATTACAGTGTCCTTAACGGTAAAGACATAATCATTTGAGAACTTGCATGCCTTATATGGCATTGATAAGTAACTAGTGTCAACATAACAAACAAGGCAAGCATCATTCTTTAGATCAGGGGACTAGGTTCACTTGGGATGCATAGGGATAAGTACAAATCCATAACACCTTCAGGGTAGAGGAAAATCGTCTTTAATGCAATTAAGTGGCTGCGTGGAGACGAAGTGTTATTTCTTAACAACATATTAACCGCAAAGGAGATGTCCTGTCTAATAGAATGAGCTAAGTACAATAATGCACAATGTTGAACTTAGATGTGGAACTTTGGGTTTCATAATCTCTTCAAATGTCTCATTTGCATCTACCGTATGGATGATTATAGGGGTACCAAGAACACACCGTCTAGGTGTAGTTTGATTGGTGGACTAGAATAATGCTCGAGCTTCACGCCAAGGCATAAACAAGTTTTTTTCCAAGATACTTCATCTCAAATTTCGTCTTCAGGTGCAAGGCAATTTTCTCAAGCTCTTCCAAAGTTTTAGTGAGATTTACGTCATCAACATAGAATGCAACTCCATCAATTCAGAATACTTCTTAATTAACATGGAAGGTCATAGATACTCTCATATCACTAATTGATTAAATAATCACTTAGACGGGTTTACAAAATCCGCCCATATTGTTTCAATATGAGAAGTGAATGCCCTTAAATGAGTTAAGAGGGTGTTCAATGGTCAGTAACTATTTGACCCTATCTATGTAATTCTTCAGGAACTTACATGTTGAAATTGGTACCATGCAGAATATCTTGTATATAAAAATTATAATTTGCTGGACTGACTAGTCAAGCTCGCTAGTCAACTACGATAGATTTGTTAGTTAATAAAACCAAGATTCAATAACCAACTTCAAGTACTAAAAACTATCTTAGTCAGCAAGGCCTCATTTCATTCCAAGTTATTAATTTATTAAGTGAGCATGATTGTGAGCACATACCAATTAAATATTCAAGTGAGATATGTGACACAATATAAATAACTTTGGACACAAGATATTCTTGGTCGGAAAAACCCACCTCTGGGTTAAAAAATCAAGGACTCTCCACTAGGTCCAATCCATTAGTATAATCAAGTTTCTTACAAAGTACCACGCAAAGCTTAATTCCTAGACCTAGTCTATGGACCAGCTTTACCTTTGTGGAACCTTGCCTTACACAAGATGGATTCCTTCGGTCTTCATGAAGTGATAGCTCCTCCTGAACTTTTCACCTTGTGGCATCGAAATAGTGTTGTCTCTAGTCTTCACAAGATGGTAGCTCCTCCTGAACTCTTCATCTTGTGGCACCGAGACCAACATACAAACTATGCATATGCATATGATGATATGGTGATGATATGCAAATCTGGGTTCAAATGTCCAGTTAAACAGTTGAAGGAAGAACCTAACGTGAATGTAAGAGCTTGGTCTAAGAAAGATTTAAAACTAAACGCTAGACCAAGAACTTAATGCAAAACCTTAAAACAATGCAACCCTAATATGCATTCATTGGGTGTTTAATGCATGAACTTGGTTTTCCAGTTAGGGTTTCATAAATGGGGAGTAAAAAAAAGGTAGAAGCATAAATGTGATTTCTCTCTCTAACTTCTCTCTAGACAGAAATGTACCTGGAAATCCCAAAAATCAAAGAACCCTATCTGGGGATCTTAACCCCAAAAGAATCAGTTTGTTTTACACCTACAGGACACTAAGCTAGTCAGGAAGTAACAGGAATTTAAACATGAAATGCACATGCATGACCAAACCTTTTGAAGTTAGATGTGCCATAACCTTGAACGTTTATTCCCAGCAGCAACAACCCAGAAACAAAGAATAGCCTAAAGCAAGATTGAGCATGTGGTACAATTACAATGTTGACAAGGAAAGCCAAATCTAAAATTCTAGACTTCACACATGTCAATCACCATATCAATATCCCCATGCAGACAAGTTATAACCATATTCATATGGTCTAATCAATCGTAGGGTGTTGTAGAGAAGCCATTGCCATAAGACATGTATCGTATTGTACTATTTTATTCATCTTATTAAGCTCTTTATCCCACTTGTAACATGACAGGGTTACCTTGGCCAGTGTAGGAACGACATGTTTAAACACTTTTTGGTAAATAATCTGATCAACCTAAATTGTCATTTAGTTATATGTTGGCCAGTTAGTTCTATGTTGTCACTGATCAATGGAATGCGGTTAGATCAAAATGAGACAGTGGTTGACGCTTATGCTAATTCGCATTGTTCTTCAGGAACATTGACATTCTGATTTCTCCATAACAGTGAGGACCCATATTCGTACATTGTGGCAATACATTATGGCACATAGATTTAAATCCTAATGTGAGGACCCATATTCGTACATTGTGGCAACACACTATGGCACATAGGATGCACACCCAAAATGACTAAGTACAAAACAATGGGCCTCAAGCGGACCAATATAGCTTTATACAATATTGCATAACTCTAGGCAGAAACCAAAAGCTTGGTGCACTCACAAGGTCCGAATTTCAATTTAATTTTGTTTTGGGTGAACCTGAGGAATTTGATGTTCAAGTTCAAAAAAAAAAAGCAATACTTATCGAAAAATCTTCGATATAAATTCTCTGCCATTATCCAGTCTTCCAAATTTTATGGGATAATCAGTGTGGTGAGTTCTTAAGGTAGAATCGAGCATGTGGTTAGCAACATGTGTGTGAATAAACATGTGACCAATACATGGTCTAGATTTTGGTTGGATTAGTACAATTATTTTGTTTCATCCAGTGTAGAAAGAGGGCTATGTAGTATCTTTGATAGGGATGATATATGAATTCAATTTCCCCAAGAGTAGGCTTGGCAAAGTGTGCTTGTAGGCACAAAATCATTATGATAGGTAAGGCGATGTGACATGTAATACGAGGCATTATGTCTCAACCTATGTGTCCCACACGGTCATGACAAAGCAAGTAAACTGCTCAAATCACCTTGCTTTTGGCCGGCCATGTTTTACATGATAAGCCCTCGAGGCTCGTTGACTCCAGTTACTCTACAAGCCATATTAATAGGAGGTGATACAAATAAATTCCACTTTATTTTCTTCAGTGGTTTCAATCATGATCATTGTTCTAGAAAGAAATAATATAAGGCCCATTTAATGATAATTTTGTACAATTTATACGACAAGGAGTGGTGCCTAGACGGTTTCTTGATCATTTCGATCTTCTTGGAGCTTGTGGTGTAGGAACTGGGTAATTAACTATGTTGAGTATAATCATGTATCTCAAAGGACATTTTCCTTGAGTTCTATTTGTTGTTCATTTGTTCTATCTAAGGAAAATCCTATTTTAATCCAAAGGTTTATTAAGGATATCCCACAAGTGTACTTTAGCAAACATTACTTTTAGCACATAAGAAAGTCTATTGATATATGTTTGACAACCCCAAATCTTAACATGATTAAGACTTGACTTTATTTCCGCCTATATCTCATGGAGTTTGAAATGTTTTTTCAGACAATAATTTGTAATTATGTTGTCCCAGAAGTGCATATCTTTGATATGGGTAAATTGACAACTTTTAACGAACTATATCTAATTGGAATTCATTTTTCTCTTATTGGAGAAATCCATTATCATTTGATGCCACTTTCCCTGATACCTTTGAAGAAAACTCTTATAGAGTGTTCTTGTCCTATTTATCAAATCTAAGGAGATCGTTGTTCTAAAAATTGGCTAGGTGGCAGCAATAGCTAAAACCCAATTATGGTGTTTGATTCATAGTGGAGGTGGCAGGAAGATGAATGACATAAAGGCCTAAAACTTCTTGTGAAGAAGAGAAAACTGGGTAAGCCGAGTAAGATGCGTATTCTTGACACTTGCAAGATGGGCTTGCACTTACCACTTTCAACGTTCATCCTTTCATAAAGAAAGCATGTTCCTTTTGGAGTTATTTTGCCTTCTTCATTTGACTTCTCATATGACTACAATAGTCATGGTCCCCAAACTCCTACTGTCACTCTTGAAACTTATTTCAATTGTGTTATACACATCAAACAAATTGGAGAAATTGTGTTAATCATTCACTATGTAGTTTATAATAGACTTAGTGAACCATTTTAGATGGGACACAATGGTGAAGTCAATGGCTAGTTTTCATCTAGTGAAGTGGTCTAACACTTCAGCACGTAATGATTCAAAATTATTACAGTCTATATTGAAGGACTATTGTCCACAACAACTATCTTGGTCTAAACAACATTACAAACATTCAAGAATTGTTCAAAACAACATTCATAAAGTGTCTATATCCTTGTACTTACTTCTCAAGTTCCTTGTTCATTGAACAAAGGAATAAGTACTTATGTTTGGTTATCCTCATTATATTAGACATATTGTCGGAACCAAATTTGTGCACCATCGTAAGAGGTGGAGATGCTCAAACTCGTTTATTTGTGAAAGAACACATAACTGTAATCAAGCCAAAGGCCGGGGGGTGTGGCGGTCAAAGGTTGTCCGACAGTCAAGTTAGTAAGCAATATTAAGACTCAAGCAGTGGGCAAGAGAATAAGAGTGCAGATATTGCGTTACCATAACCGAATCCTATGGTGTGCGCTCAATTGATTGAATGTTCCAACCTTATGCCAATTTTATATTTCACATGTGTGATTTCATGTATATTAAGTGTATACTTTTTAATTTTATGTCCTAGATTCTCTATGCATTGAATGTTTTTCTTTCTTTCTATTTTATAGTATTCATTGCATTAGATTAATTTTCAATAGTTGTAGGACTAAATGCATGTGATTGCTCATGAGCTGAGATAGGGCTAAAAAAAAATTACAAACCATACCAAAAAAATTCTGATCCCAAACTGAAAATCCCGAAATTTTTGGTACTTATCCCAAACCGATCCCGAGCCATTCGGTATGGGATTCGGTCTGCCCATTCACTGATTCGGTAACCCCGAATTGAATCGAAAGGATTCCTTTGTATGCTTTTGAGTTGTTTTTTTTTTGGGATTTATTGGTTGTATAAAAGCTAAAAGACGTCGTGCATTCCCTCCTTTTTATCCAACTCACTCAGCGCCGTGCATTCCTCCATTCTCTCTCTAATTCTTTCTAGAGACTTCTTTCTCTCTCTCTTCAATTTTTGTCAACACGAAAACCTAGCCTCCCTCATTTTTGCTTCATCCCTCTTCCAAACCCTAGCCATGCCTTCCTTTGTAAATGAATGCCCCATAAATCATTCACACAACCATAGCCACCTTCACTGTAACTCCATCCCCCCATAAACCACTTACTTAGCCATAGCAACCTCCACTGCAATTTAGACTTGAGCTCTCGAGTTCTCTCTCGTACCATCATAGACCCTAGCCTTTATTTCTCCTTGGTTTTGTGAGGAATGGTCGATGTCAGAACCTAGAAGCCGCCATCATTGAATATCGCACCTCCGTGAGCTCGTTGAGGTCGACGGTGGTTCCTGATCTCGATATAGTTCTGAGGCTCGAGCCTCTGGGAGACAACGGCCATGTCGATGAATTTAAGGAAGGCCGACGAATCCCAAACCGTACCGAAATCCAAAAATTTTTTCAAAATCCTAAAATTCAGGATTACCGAAATATCAGTTTGGTTTCAATTTTTAGAATCTCATCCCGAAAAATGTTGGTTTGGGATTTGGGATCCCATTATTGGTACGGGATCCCAAACCGAACCAACCCTAAGCTGAGATTGAATTTGTATTGCATACTTGCTTACCACAAGAAATAATAATGCATTTGGACTATTGAAGAACCTGTTTTAATGTCAACCTTCAAAACGTGTCATTGGTTTATTGAATCTAGTGTAGCTTTTTGATAAGTCAATTTTTTTTTTTTAGAAAGTACGATATTTATTGAATAGAGAAATACGTACATAAATGAGGATAGGGTGATAACAATGGGCCTCAATAAAACCTTGCCGGGGCTTTCAACCCTATCGAAGGGAAAAAGAGTGTCGCGCACCAATTAAATTTGAAGACTATCCTCAATTAACAAATCATTAATAACATCAGATGGTTCTTCGAACCAGGAAGTAGGATTATCTAGCATAAGACTCCACCTTGCAAGACGATGTGCCACTCTATTGGACTCTCTCGGTCCAAAAGAGACCTTCCAATGCTTAAATCGCTGCATAAGCCATCTTGTTTCCTTACACAAGTGCCCCAGATGACCGTGTAATGCCGAACCTTCATTCTGAATAGCCGCAACCACCAATAACGCATCACCTTCGAAATGAACCTGAGCCTCACTCCATTGCTGCAGAAACATAGCTGTTGTCCTTGCCGCATCAGCTTCAGCATGCAGAGCTGAGCCAATGCCCTCCTCCTTACTCACTAGAGCAGCCATGAAACCCCCTGTTGCGTTACGAACTACAACCCCACAGCCTCCGTATGCACCATTCTTCTCCCAAGCCGCATCAAAATTACACTTTATCCACCAAAAATCTGGATGTTTCCATTTAAAATCCCGAACCAATACTGCCGGTGCTTTTGCTACATTCCATTTCTTGAATTTTGCTAACCATGTTTGAGCTTTAAGTTAGACATCCATTGGAGAAAAATCAATTCCGGTCCATAACACATCATTGCGAACCTTCCAGACACTCTACACTAACACAAGAAGCAATTCAAAACTTTCCGAAGTAACTTGTTTTGCCATATTAATCAACCACCCACTGAACCCTTCCTCAATCCTCTGAAATGTGTGAATACCCAAAGGACTACCAAACCAGATGACAACTGAACGTGGGCATTGTAACAAAGCATGCTCAACTGTTTCGGCCTCTTTATGACAAAAACCACAAATATCCTCCGGAAGAACATGACGAATCTTTAAATTCACCTTCGATGGCAAAGCATTCATACACCCACGCCAAACATAAATTTTAACTTTCCCTGGTACCTTTGCACACCACAAAGCTTTCCACAAAAAGTTCGTGTCCTCATTTGGTGTGGAACCAGTCGGCTCCTCTCCACCCAACCCATGACAAGTACGTGCCACAAAATAAGCACTCTTCGTTGTGAAATTACCGTTCGACTCTTTAGTCCAGATCAATG
>JAOEHR010000185.1:87850-99208 GCA_025448175.1 Aronia arbutifolia
CTATGCATTTTCTTTACAGTGATCAACTTTGACAACATAGATATTGCGCGGAGAAATATGATGCAAGTAAGGCCCTTAATGTCACAAACTATGAATTCCAGAATTGAAAACACTCAGAGCCTAATTAAGATGTTTAACTGGTAGTTAATGCAATAGAGCTTTTTAAGCAGTTTGGATGGGAAAGAGATTCCCTCCGGATCTCTTCCACCAAGGTCAACGGATCAAGTGATCCGGGCCTTTGAAATTTCATCCAACGGTCCACCTATTTTGATCCGTTAAAAGCTATAATAATTTTTGGCCGTTTGATAAAATTTCAAAGGCCTGGATCATTTGATCCGGTGGCCTTGGTGGAAGAGATCCGGAGATGATAAAATCTCTTACAAATTCATAATTATGAACATATCACTAAATGATTGAGTATTTGAATTGCTTTAACTTTGTATGTCGCAATCTCAATTTAAGCTTAAAAACAATCCTCCGTCAAAAGATCGATACATATTCCAATTTATAAGTAGGAGGATTCAAATTTAGATGCAAATGTGTGGATACACTGTCTCCATCAACTACAGACAATGTCTAATTCAATTATGCATAAACGATTTAACAACTGATACATGTCTGTAAATCTGGACAAATTGAGGCATGTTCCAATCGTACATTGTACGAACTCATATGGCATACGAACAAATCTAAGGGTTCTCATGAAAAAACTATAGACAATCCCCCAAATGTGAATAACGGACTTTTGGCCGTTGATGTAAGAGATTTCACAAAATATACTTACTATCCTAATCAACTGATTCAATTCAAATCTATCTTAACAAACTAACGTAACTCAACTCTATGTCCGAAAAATTTATTCTTTAGTTCACTACTCTATACCCTCCTAATATGGTAAAAGAAAACCAATGAATATCTTTAAGTAAAATTATTGAGTTTTACCAACTATCGAGAAGATAATCATTGTACCATTCAATGGCAATGGCCTATCCAAAGGACATGGATCCTCTCCGGATCTAGTTGTCCTAATCCACCTAGTCAAATCATCTGGGCCATTGAAATTTGATCGAACGGCTAAAGTTATTATAACTTTTAAAGTGAGCCCCTATTTGTAGCCGTTGGATCAAATTTCAATGGCCCGGATGATTTGACTAGGTGGATTAGAAGAAATGGATCTGGAGAGGATCCATGTCCCTATCCAAATTAGGAAGCTGAAGTGCGCCCTAATCAGCTGTCCAAATCTCCCACGTGACCGAACAGATTGATGCCTAATACACATGCTTGGTCTTTTTGTTGCTTTTCACATTATATTTATTATTTCTGTTATTACCACACAAAACAAAAATAAAAAAATAATAATTACAATTATGTTGTAAACTTTCCTAGTTTATATGTGATTGTGTAAATCCTATATTAGATTTGCTTCTAGTTATCTTTTCCTATTACAACTTGTATTCCTTGGAGATGAAGGAATTCCATCTCTCCTTTACTACTATAAATAAGGGCAATATGTAGGAGGGATAACACACACATTCCCCTACAATTCTACAAACACATCTCTCTCAATCTCTCTTCTCCTTGCCGGCGGCCCCCTTACCCTTGTCAAATAAAATAGGCTACAACATGTTATCAGCACGCTCCTACCATTGCGCTTAGGAATTTGATAAGGAAATTTTCTGCATCAAACCAGTTCATCCATATCATCACGCAATTAGGTTCTTTCAAAACAACAGTTTTTATCTAGATATTTTTGTAGCCCTGATAGCATGAACATTCATCATAGTGCATGACCCAACTTTACGTTTTTCAAGTTTTAGATTCTACATAAATTGTGTATGCATTATATTCAAAATTGTTGAATTATGTGAATTTGATATTTGCCATGAATTGCATCAAATATATGTACATACATTAAACTATTGAATTGAATTGTATGTGAATTGAATTTTTTTTTTTTAAACAAGAAAAATTGAAATCGGAAAAGGCAAACTAGGTTCTTCGAACCCATGACCTCGCGCCATTGAACCAAGCATGCAACTTGAGAGGCCGAGCCGAGCTGGAAAACCATAAGCGGGAGCCATGAGCTCTTGGTTTGAAACCTAGAATAGATCCGACGCCATCCATGGCGTCTCATTCCTTCGCAAGTGGGCCTGCAGCCCAATCCTGACTTTGGGTCCTCGTCTGACGACCTGCAGATCGTCTTCCCCCCTCCCGATGAGTTGTTTGGCAGAGATTCGTTTTGAATCTCATCGGTTTTTCTTCGAAATTCCGATTAATTTTCCTAGGATTTCTAAAACGTTGAGAGTTGCCACTCTCCGTTTACCTTTATGGGTCGCCATCGAAACAACAATCATCTACCGTGATTTTTGCACCAAGACACGACCACCTAAAGCGGTGGCACCGGTTATCCTCTCCGACGAAACTCACCCAACACACGTTGGGGCGTTTGGTTTCAAAACCCAAGCCTTTGGGCTTGGCTCGTTCTCGGTGACAGCTCCAGCCCGTTAGGCTTTAGAGCTCCCTTCAGCCCAACCGTTTTCCCCCGGCCTACAAAGAAAAACAAACATTTTTTTTGGGCTCGCCTGAACGGCCCGTATGAAAAAAAAACAAAAAAAACAAATAATTATTTGTTTTGTTTTTGGGCTTGCCTGCAGTAGCCCATCTCCCTGGCCGGTTCTCACCGTGGGTGTGCAGTCCCACTCGAGACACCCCAGCCCAATTTTTTTTTGGGCTTGGGCTACATGGTCCGACATTTTTAGCCCACCTGTGGGCTTATGCCTTCTTTTGGGCCTTGAGTTTATTTGCCTAATATTTTAGGCCCAATGGGTTTTATATTTTTTTCACCCACACTTTAAATTTGGCCCGAAGTCCAAATAATTAATTCAATTATAATCATAGACCCGAAGTTCTATTTGCATATTTTTCTTGTTGCATATTTCTATGTGTATATTTGCGTTTGTCTGCAGGAACATATGAACCTGAAGTTCATAATTTTTTCGAATCCTGAAGTTTCTAAACACATGCCTTGTTAAAAACCTGAAGTTTTCTTTAAAAACACCCATGAAAACCCGAAGCTTTTTCATGCGCAATTAACCAATACATGTTTATTAGAACATGAATGTTCTACTCCTATGTGAATGGATTGATTTTTTTTCTCCATTGCACTAATCACATCTTGTCCTTTATTTTGTGATAGGAACACGTCAAATTTGAACAAACTCGACTTCATCACTTTGGAGGTCTCTGGAAGGAACTACTCAAGTGGGTCCAAGATATGAAGCTCTACCTCACTACAAAGAATTTGCATCACACCATTGAAGATGAGATGGACAACCCTATTAGCGAAGCTGAGAAAGCCACTGCTATGATCTTCATCCGAAGACATATTCATGATGTACTGTAAACTGAATATCTTGTTGAGGAGGATCCACGAGCATTATGACTGACAACATTTGCGCTTCCAAGACTTTAAGTTTGTGAATGATTATAATTTTGAAGTTTGTCGAATCCGATCACTTCTTAAGTTTTGTAACAAAACTTTGACCGAAGAGGATCTCTTGGAGAAGACTTATTCGACCTTCTATACTACTAATATTGTCTTGCAGCAATAATATAGAGCTCAGAAGTTCACTAAATTCTTTGATTTGATTTATGTTTTACTTATCGCTGAAAAGCAGAATCAGTTATTGATGAAAAATCATCAAGGTTGACCTACTAGGGCGATTGCTATGCCTGAAGCACACTATAGCACTAACCAACACCCAAAACGCCAAAAGAGGCATGGTAAGGGCAGCCAGAAGCCACTCTGCCGAGGTCAACAGAGCCAAGGCCCATCTAAGGGAGGAAACAAAGCCTCGAAGCGCCCTAACCTCAACTTCAAGAATAAGGGCAAAGCATCTGAAACCATGGATACGGATATGTGATATCGCTATGGTTCTAAGGACCATTGGTCCTGTGTTTGCTGAGCTCCCCAGAAGGTTGTAGGTGAATATCATTCTCGTCATAAGAAGTTTGAATCAAACTTTATGCAAGTGGACGAACCGGAGAGTACTAAGATGGAAGTTTCTGACTTTCAAGAGGCTATCAAACCTATGAAAGATTAGAATCTTAGACATAAACTATTTTGTTAGTTAAAATAAAATAATGGGGCTGAATTCCACAGTAGTGGCTAAACCCCCTCCTTGTTTTTTGGTTAATTTTTGAATAATTTTTCCTTTATGTCTAGATTATTTGTTGGTGATTTGTTTTTTGGATATTAAGTTTTTAATTAATTTCTGTCCTTGAATACTTAAAAAATTATTTTGAATGGATATTTGTTTTAAGAAATTTTATGCATGTGGCCGATTCAAATTAATTTTTCATTCTAGGTATGACTAGTGGGGAAGTTAGTTGTCTGCCAGATAGTGCAACCACGCATACCATTTTGTGTGAATGCATCTATTTGACTAACTTCGTACCTAAGAATGCACCTCTGACAACCCTCTCAGGCACATCTAACCTGATCAAAGGATACCGTAAGGCACGTATGATGTTGTCCAATGGTACAATTTTGACCTTTGATGAGGCACTCTATTCTCCACGTTCCAGAAGAACTTTGTTGAGCTTTAAGGACATTAGAGATAACAATTACCACGTTGAAACCCACGTAGAAAACGGAGTTGTCTATGCAGAACTTTCTACGAATATGGCCAAAAGGGTATTCTTGAGAAGATGAAGCATATCCGAAGTGGTCTGTATACTACGACCATATGCCCCATAGAGAGCCACTATGTGGCTGGCCCTAAATCTGGGACCGTGCACGAAATTACACTTTGGCATGATCATTTGGGACACCTTTGACGAATAACGAAGGGCCGTATCCTCAAATCATCACACGGGCATCCACTAACCTGAAGTTTATGTTCGATTCAAGGAATCACATGTCAAACACGTTCAATTGGAAAGCTTATTGCTAAGCATTCTTATGACAAGATTCGTTTGAATCCTCCCATTTTCTATAAAAGACTTAGGGGGACATTTGTGGGTCGATTCACCCTCTATGCAGACCATTTAGATATTTTATAGTTTTGGTTGACGCTTCAACACATTGGTCACACGTGTGCTTGTTGCCCACAATAAACGCTGCATTCTCCAAACTGTTGGCTCAGGTTATCAAACTCAGGCCTCACCACCCTGATTATCTGATCAAATCTATTCGATTGGATAATGCTGGAGAATTCACATATAAAACTTTTGATGACTATTGGATGTCAGTTGGGGTTGAAGTTGAACTTCCAATACCCCATGTTCACACCCAGAACGGCTTGGCAAAGGCATTCATTAAGCGCTTACAAATGATTGCTCGATCGTTGGTCATACATCCTAAGCTCCCAATCGCTACTTGGGGCTATGCAATATTTCACGCACCCATATTGGTTCGCATGTGGCATGTTACGACCCAATCATATAGCGACCTTCAGTTGGTAACCGGATACGAATCCAGCATATCGCATCTGTGAATTTTTGTTCTGCAGTCTATGTGCTGATTTCGCCACCCTTATGTACAAAAATAAGGCCTCAATGAAGTATAGGAATCTATGTCGGATACGATTCTCCTTCTATTATTCGTTACTTGGAACCTTTGATAGGCAATCTGTTTACCGCTTGTTTAGTGGATTGTCACTTCTATGAGACAGTCTTCCCATCGTTAGGGGGAGATAAGAATGTCAACGGTCTTGAAGAACGATGCGAATTATCGTGGACGACTCCCACTTTGTCTCATTTAGATCCTCGCACCGCTCAGTCTGAAACTGAAGTGCAGCGCATAATAGATCTCCAGAGCATAGCTCAAAGCATGCCAGATGCTTTCATCAATCTAGTGCGAGTGACAAGATCACATATTCTGGCTATGAATGTGCCTGAAAAGATGGATGTACCAAATGTACGACGAACTTCCTCATGGAGGCCTTGAACTCCAACTTTGGTGATCCATATACATTAGCGGCTAGCTAATCATCTGCCCCTACATAAAAGCTTGTCAGACCTCTTGGTTCAAAAGATTCACACCCCTGGAAGAGGAAACCCATGGCACAGGCTTCTAAAGAGCCTACCATGAATCCGACTTTCGCTTACTCATTCTATCCAACTAATGAGGAAATTCTAGATTACGAAGGCGTCCTTGAAGAGACGAATCCTCCTCCCGAGAATCATGAGATTTCAGTTATTTATGCTAGCTTAGATTATGTGTGGTGTAGAAATGAGATGATCACCAACGATGCATTAGCATATGCAGTAGCTACTAAGATCATGTTGAGCGATGACAATGAACTGCGTCTTGTTGATAAATGTCGACGTAGAACCGATCAGTCAAACTATGAACAAGCAATCCAAGTCAAACTCGATTCTCTTGCGAAACATAAGGTGTTTGGACCTGTAGCTCCTACTCCTCTACATGTGAAGCCCATTGGCTACAAGTCAGTTTTGGTTTGGAAGCGTAATGAGAAGAACGAAATTGTGCGGTACAAAGCTCGTCTTGTAATGCAAGGCTTCTCACCACGCCCTAGGATTGAGTATGACGAAACTTATTTACCTATTATGAATGTGATTACTTTTCGCTACATTATAAGTTTGGTAGTTTCTGAAAAACTGAGTATGCAGCTGATGGATGTAGTAATTGCGTATGTCTATGGGGATCTTGATATGGAAATTTATATGAAAGTTTCCGAAGGAGTTACATTGATTAGATCAAATATTTCCAAACCCCAGTACACGCTCTCAATTCGGCTGAGGCGTTCACTCTACGATTTGAAGCAATCTGGAAGAATGTGGTATAACTGTCTGAGTGAGTATTTGACTAGTCAAGGATATGTGAACAGCAAACTATCCCCTTGTGTGTTCATTAAGAAGTCACATTCCGATTTTGCGATAGTTGCAGTATATGTCGATGACATGAACCTTATCGGAACTCCTAAAGAGCTAGCGAGAACTGTTGCACACCTGAAGTCGAAATTTGAGATGAAAGATCTAGGAAAAACTTGATACTATCTCGGTCTCGAGATAGATACCATTGGGATGGAATCTTAGTACATCAAACGAACTACACCCAAAAGGTGTTGCGTCACTTTAACTAGGATAAAGCGAATCCTTCGCGTACTTCTATGGTCGTTTGATTGCTAGATGCAAAACGAGACCTCTTCCGTCCGAAGGAGGATGATGAAGAGATTTTGGAGCTTGAAGATTCTTATCTAAGTGTGATAGGCGCTTTATTGTACTTAGCTCAATGCAGTAGACCCGACATCTCTTTCATTGTTAATCTTTTGGCAATTTATAATAATGCACCAACATGCAGACACTGGACTGGTGTTAAAGACATATTCTGCTACCTTAAGGGTACTACGGATTTGGGCTTATTCTATCCCTATGGATATTCCAGTTATGCCGCACCCCCTGCTTCTCGAGTCGATTCTTGCCTTATTGGTTATGCCGATGCAGAATACTTATTTGATCCACACAAGGCGTGTTCTTAAACATGTAATGTCTTTATCGTTTGAGGCACTACAATCTGTTGGAGGTCAACTAAACAGACCTTAGTTGCCATTTCATCTAACCATGCTGAAATTCTCACCTTACATGAAGCAACTCGGGAATGCTATTTGGTGAGAGCAGTTGTGGGCTATATTTGAGGCTCCTGCGATCTTTACCCAGTCATGGATGTCCCGATGACGATCTATGAAAACAACGCATCATGCATCAAATAGCTCAAGAAAGGTTACATCATAGGAGACAACACCAAACACATTACGCCGAAGTTCTTATTCTCACATCAACAGCAAGAGCATCAGAAGATTTAAGTCACACAAATCCGTTCACAAGACAATCTGACCGACCTCTTCACCAAATCACTGTCGAAGGCGACATTTCAGAAGCTTGTTCAAGGAATTGGTATGTGTACACTTTCGGAATTGTAACATTGCTATTTCTCTTTGAAATTGTGTCAAACTCAGGGGGAGTATCCTAAAGAATACTTGCTTGATCTTAATGTACTATTTTTGCCTACGATTAGGAGCATTTTTCCCACTAGGTTTTTGCTACCTAACTAGGTTTTAACGAGGCACCTACCTTGGGTTGATCATATCACTGATGACATCCCGTAGACGTTTCCTTTGACTTTGCATTTCTCACGCATTTTTCCTTAGACTATGGATTTTGTCCCTACTCGGGTTTTCGCCATAGCCTTAGGGTTTTTTAGTGAGACTTACTTCTTTATGCAAGTTCCTATCTTATTGAGAATAACGTTGTTCCCAAAATCAGTGCCGACGAGTCAACTTCCTCAACTTCTGCATGATGCTAAATCTACCTTGACTATTTACACACTCAAGGGGGAGTGTTATGAACTTTCCTAGTTTAAGTGTGATTGTGTAAATCCTAGATTACATTTGATTCTAGTTATTCTTTCCTATATGAACTTGTATTCCTTGGGGATGAAGGATTTCTTCTCTCCCTTATTGCTATAAATAAAGGCACTACGTAGGAGGGAATAACACACACATTCCCCTACGATTCTACAAACACATCTCTCCTCTCTCTCTTCCCTTGCCACCGGCCCCTTCCCCTTAGTAAGATAAAATAGGCTACAACATTTTTAATATTTTTGGTCATAAAATCAACCTCTCCCAAACTTTGTTTTCAAATAATTAATTAAGATTTGGTTTTAACATAAATTATTCATTCAATCCATGTGGAAACCAACCTTACTTGAGCTGCTATACTACAATTACCTTGTACTCATGCAAGTATTTTAAGTGTTTTTATCCCTACTCTTGCAGGTGGTAAAAATCCCTAGCACCTTCATTTCAAACTTTTTTTTTTTTTGCACCTCAAAATTCTTATGGAGAATCCAATTGAGGAATTAGTTCAGACGTTTACAACGTGAGATGTTTGCTGGTAATTAATCTAAGCTCCTGTTGAACGTTCCAAGAACCAAAGTGTGTGTGTGTGTGTGTATGTTTCTGAAACGGACAACAAAAGCACAGGAAAAGAAAAAAAATTGTCAAGATGAAATGATGTTCAAAAAGCTACCTGTAATTCCAGTGAGCAGACGATTGATCGTTGGTTTAGTGTGGGTTCTTACAAGTTAAAGGAAGGAACAATTAAAGTCTTGATTGAACGCTCTAACACGTTTTTTGAATTACACATTACACAAGCACTAAAACCACTAGATTCAATACTCTCTTTAATCAACTTAATCTAGACAAGGAGAACGAAGCCTCTAGTGTTAAATTCCTTATTATCTCTTGTCTAAAGCACCAAATTTTGATATTGGAATTGAACTTCTATTGCACATCAGACTTGCATAAATTTTGCAGTTTTCATATCTTTTCAAGGCATATGGTTTTTGAGGCTGATATCTATGGTATCCACAACTCTTGGTTTTCTGACTTGTTCTTATGTACCATGACTTTCTTTTATTGCTAGTTGACTCTCATTCTTGTAACTTGTTTTTACTTGGGTTGCTTTATGACTTGCTTTTCTAAACTTGTGTACCATGCTGGCCATATCCCACTCTCCAATGCCAGCCTTTGTTGCTCCGTTGCCATCACAACCAGCACTTCTTGGTGATGTTCTCTTTGTTATTTTATTTTAATATGTTTGTTTCATATCTATGGATTTCCTGGACAAAAGGATGGAGAAAGCATAAGTTTTATGTTGAGCCTTTTTGACAAAATGGGGGAGAGTAAGTTTATGTTGGGGTGGGGAGGAGAATTTGTTATTTCTGATGCTTATATGTTTTTAATGTTTGATATAGTTAAGGGGAGTTGTTACTTTGAGGGGGAATAGAGTCGTGTAGGATTTTTGTTTGATTGAACTCACTTTGGTTATTGTTATTCAATTCCCATTTTATGATTAACTAGTATGTTTGATTCCTTGTGTGCAGGTTTCACATGATGATCTATGATGGATTGATGAGGTTTGGGAGTCATTTTAATTATCACTGGGGCTTTTTTAGGAAACGCGCCCCTAGACAGATATAATGTGTCTGTAATACATTAGTGCTAGGTTCCAGGCGTGTCTTACTGTCTAAGTTCGTGATTTGAAGACTTGCACGTCAAGGACAATCATAGGCAATCTAATTTAGTGGATCACTTAAGGTAAATTTCATGTGCATCATTTTAGAAAAATATAAATTGAGTGTTTACATTTTATGAGGAGAGTGAGATCAAATAAAATCAATTTATGATATAATCTATCTATTTTAAGATTAAAGTATATCATCAATTTACTTAATTGTAGTGTGACAGCCCGTCCCGAAAATTATTCTCGGAGGTGTGAAAAGACTAAAATGCCCTTGGGCGTTGGGTG
Source organism: Aronia arbutifolia (assembly GCA_025448175.1). Taxonomy (NCBI): domain Eukaryota; kingdom Viridiplantae; phylum Streptophyta; class Magnoliopsida; order Rosales; family Rosaceae; genus Aronia; species Aronia arbutifolia. The sequence goes on from JAOEHR010000185.1 coordinate 98,189, forward strand.
TGATGGTGTAAATGGGCTAAAGGTTTGGGCCAATTATTTTAGGTCCTAGTGTTTTGGACCCAATTAGAATTTAGATAATTGTTGGTGGTGATTGGTGACCCAAATCTGGACCACACACTCTCTCACTCCCGTGTACTTTCTCTCTCTCCCTCTCGGATCTTCATCAAATTCCGTGCAACTTGTACGGATGAACTCCAAACATGTGCAAAGCTTCACAGATCGAGTTCGAGAATGGCATGTTTGGACTCCTTGCAAGCTTAGGAGTAGAGTGGTACCGTTTGTTCGTGGAATAGACGTCGGGATCGTGAGAACCAAGAATGTCCGACAAGGTGCACAGTAACTCCGAAGTGATCGTGGAGGTTTCAAGGCATTTTAAGACTCCAAAAGGTATTACCTCAACTTCCTTGACACTTTGGAGTAGTTTTGGGGAAGTTTTAACGTCGGGAAGCTTGGGTTTATCGACTTACAGGTTTGACCAGAATTATCGTGATTTTTCTGGCGAGATTCAGTGAGTTTTAGGTCCCCAAAGGAGGTAATATTGTGTTCTACTTGTCGTGGGCTTCATTTTGATATAAAATTCGTGAATTTTGGTTGAGAAATGAAGAAGATACGAAGATTTGAAAATTTTCCAGTTTTTCAGCGAGTTGCAGACGGCGCCGGAGAAAAAGGGAGAATATTCTGTCAGAGTTGACAGAATATTCCTAACGGAGATTAACGGCGTCAGGTTAGTTTTAACAGAATATTCCTAACGGCGTTAACTTTTCCGTTAGGCATGCCAGGCACGTGCCGCGTGTGGCCGTCGCGTGGCGGCCCGTGAGCCATCAGAAAATTATTTTAAAAATATGAGGATGTTCATGAGGATGAGTAGGTCACTGTGGTATATTCATATACCCAAATTGATCAATATATGAGAAGTTATTAGCTAGTTTTGTTTATGTACTTAAATTGACGTTTATATAGTTGTTTCGCATATAGGTGAGACCTATCCTCAAGACGAGCGTAATCAATCGAGGCTCGGGG